>APFE031449955.1:0-13164 GCA_000404065.3 Pinus taeda | reverse complement strand
GCTGAAATACAAGCTCTCCAGCTATGAACATGTGAGCATGCCCTACATTGAAAGACATGCCAACCAACCAAAATGGAGAAGGAAAACACTGGAAGAACCAATTACTCAGGAAGAATTAAATGAAAGAGCTAGAAGGCATCTATTAAAATGGCTGACTTGGAATCTCCTCCACAGGTATCCACTCTGCCAAAACCTCTAGCAGGAGCAACTGCCTCATCATCTACAGCACATCAAGTGGCAGTACAAACCACAGGCCAGGCTCAGAGCAAAGGCAAAGAGAAGGATATGGAAGAGCCACAGGCACAACAGGGTCAAGTGCAGCCACCCCAACAGGAAAAACAACAAAAGGACCAACAGGTGCAGGGGGAAGAAACAGCAGAGGCCCCAATGGCCACCCAACAGTAGCCAGCACAGATGGCACCCCCAAGGCAGGACTCAAGAATTGACTCATCTGTCCTCCAAACCCCTCAAAGGGAGGACGTGAGCAGGAAAAGAGATAGGGAAACACCCCTTACTGCATCACCAGAGAAGAGGCAAAGATTGAATCCTTTCTCTGAAGAGGAGATGCCAATGGGGCAGACTTCAGGAACAGGCCTGCCCAGCATGGAGGCCTTAGCGAGCTCTTTACAACAAGAGCAAGACAGGTCAGCAGTAGGAGAGGTAAGCTCCTCAGCACAAAGGAGGGGAGGGGAAAAAAACATTAAGCAGCAATTTAATGATATAAAGAACAGAAATGAACCAATAAAGCTGCGACTCTACAATCACTTGCTGAATATGGCTCCTACCAACCAACAAAGGCTCATGTCTGCATTTGATGCACATGAAGGAAAAATGATCATGAGCCACTTTACACCAACAGTGCAGCAACCACAATCAGCTGCAGATTACATTAGGACCAACCTGGAGGTCCTATCAAAAGACATCCACCCAATGGATCAAATAGAGCTGCATAAACAAACGGGTGAGATGGTCTATGCCACATTAGATGACAAGACCCTGGTCAACTACAGGCTGCAGAATAGCCTGAATAACACTGCTGCACAGCTTGAGCTGGAAAGAGCTTCCTCTCAAGCCAAGGACAATAGGATCAAAGCTCTAGAAGAAATTATAATAGAGCTTGGGCATGATCCTAAAGACGTGAAGGCTGTGCAAGAAAACCTAAAGCTAAGGGATGATGATATGGCAGCATTAAAAAAGATGCTAAAAATCCCAGCAACTCTTCACCCACAAACAGAAGAGGTTGCCCAGCAAAGGCAGGAAAAGGATGCAACTGCTCTACTAATGACACTATACAAAGAGCTCCTCCATACTCAGGAAAAGCTGCAGGAATCAGAGGCCACATTAGAGGCAGCATTACAGCAAAAGGAGGCAGGGCCAACCTCACAGCCACCTCCAGAAACAATAAATCTTGAGGAAATCCCTCAAGCTGCTGCCCCTCCCAGCCAACAGGTACAACAGGCAGAACCATCCACCTCAGCACCAACAACGGAGCAGGCTGAAAGCCTAGATATGCAGAAGATGAGGAACGAAATTCAGGTCTTGGAGTCCCAGATGTCTGAGCTGAATCATGCCAAGGACACTCTGGCAAAAGTAAATGAAAAATATGACAAGTCCAAACAGAATGTGGCTGAGAGAGAGAGGGAGGTAAAGGCCCTCAAGAAAAGAATAGCTGATCTGGAGAAAGAGCTCAAATTAGACAAAGTCACATCTGAGCTCAAGAGGGTCATATGGGGCCATATTGGCCAATGTATCACAGGTCAATGGGAATACATTGAGGCCATCCATGAGAAAATAACGCTCATTGGAAGAGCACATAAAGAGATACAACGAGCAAGGGCATCTCTAGGCAGTATGCCTGAGATTGCCAATAAAATGATTTATGTGCTGAACTATAGAACAAGTTCCCAGCTCATAAAAATGGGAATTGGAAAGAGGACAAAAACCATCTCACTAATCAAAAGGGTCCTGACATTGAGAAGCCTGGTCCAGACCCTGGAGCGAAGAGTCCAGGACATGCAAGCAGACATCAACAAGTTTCAAAACAGGTTTTTGGCATTGCAAAACAGAGGTCTTCCTAGTCTGCTGGAGCCATCAGGAAAGTTACTCTCACATGATAAATATGCCAAGACAGTAAACACTTTTGCACAAAATCAAATCTCAGAGGCAGCCAGTTCATCAGCAGAGACAGTGCCAATAACAGGGCAGATCCTCTTCAACAGGGTAGAAAATTTATTTTTTATTATGAATGAGATCACACATTTGTTCGATGAGCCTCCTCATTTTTACAAATATACAGAGGCTGATGAGACCATGGGGTCAATTTTGAAACATCAGTTGCCTGCACCAGATGTGTGGGAAGAGTTGATACGATTACTGTTAAATCAAAGTCAATAATTGTGATTTTGCTTTTTGAAAATATTTAAATTTTCATACACAGGAAAATAAAGACACATCAGCAATTATGCAGAAAGAGGCTGAGCCAACTCAGCACAAGTATTCGGCCACCGCAGCAGCATCAGCAGTCATAGGTGACAAGGCCAAGAAGCTACAGGAAGACACAGCTGCACAGACACGTCATTCAGCAACTGTATCAAAGCGCTCAACCGACTCCGTGAGCTCCAAAGGTCAAAATTGTTCTGACAGGAGTTAAGAGCCTTTTAAGTTCATTAAAGATTGTAATAACTTCTCATATGCAATCTCTGTACGAGTTAATGAAGATATTTTCCCTCTCAGATGACTCAATGCTTGAGATATTTTGTAATAGACTTCTATATATTCCCCCTCGCATTTGTTAGCAGGGGTTGGACATTGGATGTAAGAAATCTTTTGATATCTATTCTGCTCCTCTTCTACTGTAAATCTTCAGAGAATTAATACAAAGGATGATGAAATTTCCAAAGCTCTGTGTCTCTTGATGTCTTGCTGGTGTATAGTTGAATGTTGCAGGATTCCTGCGTATCTCATGACTCAATAAGTTTCTCTTCTTAATCTTGATTATATGTTTGTTATATTTCATATATCACTCATGTTTTCCATGTTTTAAATACCTAATAGCAAGAAAAAAGAATAGTCTCAGAATTTAATCACAGATTACCCTGAACTCAATCTAAGCTATTATAAATGTTTTCTTCAGTTATGGTAATGAAAGTGTAATTCTTAATTGCTACCTTTCACACTATATCATCACAGTGATCTATTGTTTCAGGAATTCAAGTTTTGCTCCTGAGAAATACATCCTTTTCTCACATCCCAGCTTAGTGAAGAATTCTTAACTGCTTTTCACTAGTTGTTCACACTTCATTATCACAATCTACAGTTTGTTTCATGAAATATATAAAGTCCCTGTAATTACAGCTGCACCAAGCCTCAGGATCTCAAGAAACCATCAGCCACAGACTCCATTGCCCAATGGATTAATTTACCTGCAGAGAACATTTCAAAACCATCAGAAATCATCCCCCAACCAAACAAAAACAAACAAACCTTTACTTCACAACTAGCCTAAAATCTCCAGAGAACAGAGACAAATTTTACAGAGAGAGCCCTCTCTGATTACAGCTGGGCTAGAAGCTGTAATCCAAAGATTTGTTAGTAGTTACCCGGGCCGTATTCCCTTGGGATTCATAGGGAACAACCTGGGTGTTAACACTTTCAAGTTATATTTTGAAGACTCTAATAAAGTAGCTGAATATGAGGCTTTAGTCATCGGTCATTTTTAGGGACTCATAGATAATTATAAATTAGGTTAAAGGGATATATCAAAAAAGTCACCCAAGGATGAGAGCTTACATAAATGAAGTTTGGGACTTGTTTGGTAATTTATTTTTCGAACCCAAAATTTCAGTAATTTATAGACAAGAAAATTGCATTGTTGATTCACTAGTTAGTACAACAAGTATGTTCAAAATTCCTTTTTACCCAAATCAAAAATATGAGATAGAAATGAGATATAGACCTTCTATTCCAAACAACATTAAACACCAGAATCTCTTTGAAGATGATCAACTTTTTGAAATTACTGATGAGTTTGCCAAAAGTCCCATTGATGAAGATATAGATTTAGATAACCAGACCGATACAGATGATTTTTTAAATGTTATAGGTGATCAAAAAATAATTCAACTAAGAAATAATTTCTTGCCTAGTGGGTTAGTGCCTCTGGAAAAATTATTTGACAGTAATGATGTGGTTGTTAAACCAAAGATGAAGCTTGATAGTAATGAATTACAAGATTGTAACATAGGCATAGAAAAAGAGCCAAAAGTATTCAAAATTTCCAATTTTTTAAATGAGGAGAAGAGGGAGAAATATATTTCTTTACTGAAAGAATTTTTTGATGTCTTTGCTTAGAAATATGAAAATTTAAGGGTCTATGAAAAAATTATAATTCATCACACTATACCCTTAAAGGGAAATGAAAATAATTTCAAGAAGAAACCGAGGATAATAAAGCCAAAGATGTTCCCATTAATAGAGAAAGAGGTGACAAAGTTGTTGGATGCCAAGATTATAAGTTCCTTGAGATTTCCAAAATGGGTTGCTAACCTTTTACCAATGAGGAAAAAGAATGGGGATATTCGACCATGCGTGGACTTCAAAAATATAAACAAAGTGTTGTTAAAGGATAATTAATCACTACCTAATTGGAGGATATCTTACAAAGTGTTGTTGGTTCAGAGAGGATTTCAATGTTAGCAGGTTTCTTAGGGTACAATAAGATATTTGTGCATCTAAAAGACCAGGAGAAGACAACCTTCACTATGCCATGGGGCACGTTCATGTACTCCAACATGTCTTTTGGATTAATAAGCGCAAGAGCTACATTTCAAAGGGAAATGGAAACAACCTTTGCAGCGGAGAAGAATAAGTTTGTGGTAGTCTATATGGATGATATCACAATATATTCAGTATCTGATTTGGAGCACTTAAAACATCTCAGACAAGTATTTTGGAAATGAATACAATTTGGTATTTCATTGAACCCAACAAAATCACATTTTGCTATGAAGTAAGGTAATATATTGGGTCATATAATATCTAAATATGGAATCCAAATTGATCCAGAGCGAGTTGAAAAAATACAGAATCTTGAGCTACCAAGAAGTAAAAAGGAGGTCCATGCATTTCTTGGTAGAGTAAATTTTCTGCAGAGATTCATTCCAAATTTCATTGAAAACTTAAGGGTAATTAACAACATGATAAAGAAGAACAATGAAGTCAAGTGGAAACTTTTAGCCAAGAAATATTTTGAAGAAATAAAATCAACATTAACTAAATCCCCTATTCTTATGATCCCAAAATTTTCAAAAGGGTTCTTAAGTCATTTCATTTTCTTCAAAACACACAATTTTAGGAGTCTTGTTGCAGAAAAATAAGGAAAATTAGGAGCAAACTATTTCATTTTTTATCAGAAATTTAAGAGATGAAAAAATAGAATACAACATTATGGAAAAATAGGCCTTTGCATTGGTAAAGCACTGAAGGATTTAAGTGTATATGCTCTGCACTCTCATGTAATAGCATTTGTTCCCAATGTTGTTGTAAAATAAATCTTGAGTCAACCTGACAGTGACAGTAGAAGAGGCAAGTGGATAGAAATATTATTGGATTATGACCTAGAGATTAAACCAACAATGTTATTAAAGGTCAGGGTCTAACAAAAATAATGATTGAAGCCAATTGTGACACTTTGAGCATAATATTTTTCTCAATTTGTTCCAATGATTCAGAAGAAAGGTTGGATTTTAAATTATCTAATGAACTTAGAACTTCCCCCTGGTACAATTAAATAATATATGTTTTGAAAAATTTAGAAGCCCCACCAGGGATGAATAAAACTAGAGTACAGTCATTGAAGTTGAAAACTTCCAAGTTCTATTGCCTTGATGGCTACTTGTTTTGGAAAGATCTAGCAGGGACCCTTTTGAATTGTCTCATTGAAATTGAAGCAAAACACATGGTAGAATAATTTCATTAAGGAGTGTGTGGATGGCATCACTACTAGAAAACCACAAAAAATATTGAACTCGTCAGGGAAAATTAATATTGGCCAACTCTTTTTGTAGATACACACAGAGAAGTGGCATTTTGTTTCAAGTGTCAAAAGTTTGAACGGAAAATAAAATTGTTGTCATTGCCTCTGAAGCCAAGCTTAGTAGAAACTACTTTTCAACAATGGGGGTTGGAATTTATTGAAGAAATTCATCCACATTCTTTAGGACAACATAATTGGATATTAACTACCACCTATTACTTCACTAAATGGATTGAATACATGCCAACAAGATAAACTACTGATAATGTGGTGATTTAGTTTTTAGAAAGTATCTTTTCAAGATTTGGTTTCCCTAGAAAAATCATAACAAATAATGCTTAGTCTTTTAAATCTCATAAAATATCAAATTATATGAGAATTATCATGTTACCTTAGGTCATTCAACAACCTATTACCCCCAGGGTAATGGATTGGGTGAATCATCTAACAAAAGTTTAGTCAAAATCATTAAGAAAATGTTAGAGAAAAAAACGCTTGCCATACCAAGTTGAAGTTTGCACTTTGGGTAGATAGGATCAACATCAAAACGTCCATTGGCATATCACCATTATAGTTAGTTTATGGCACAAAATATTTTTCCTATATTATTGCAGGAACACGATGCAGAGCTTGATGATTTTTAAAGAAGGAATAATCAACCTATTGAAGTAAAAGAACTAAGAGAGAAAGTATATAATCAGTCTTAGTTGTTTCGAAACAAAATCAAACAAATCCATGATAAGAAGGTAAAGGAAGATGATTTGAAGATTCAAGATTTAGTCTTGAAGTGGGATGCCATATTTGAGGAAAAAGGGGAAGCATGGAAAATTCGATCATTTATGGAAGGGGCCTTATAGAATTCTTGCTTTCAAAGGTAAGAATGATTTCATTTTGGAGGATCTAAATGGATTTCTATTGAATGGAGGTCCAGTAAATGGGGCATTCTTAAAATGTTTCCTTGTTTGAGAAAGATCGATTTTCGGTGTTCATTATACATATTCATGTTCAGAGCAGTTTGCAGAATTGGAAAACAACTTTGAAGGATTTGAAGCCCAAGGTGAAGGCCATAAGATTATGATTAGTCATTATCACACTGTAAAGAAAATTTTAGTTACATGTTTTAAATTCAATTAAGAATTTCCAAAGTGTTTATTTTTCAAAATAAAACAAATTGACATTTTCAAGTTTCTTCATATGAGATTTTCAAAATTATTAGTTTAATGGATCAGCCACTGAGTCAATGTGTGCTTTATTACCTCTCGGGGAGACGATATCCCCATTGCATCCAGCTATTAATACCAAGTTTTTAATTTCAAAAGGGGATTAGATTGTTTTGAATAAAAACAATTGAGTTTTACAACAAAAGTGGGCTTAAGTATAGGATAAGGTAAAATTTTTGTGTGAAAAGGTGGCATAAGGATTAAGAAGCAGGTTAAGAAAGTTGGTTTTTTCATGTCAAATTTTTCCCCAACCCTTGCATCAATCGGAGGCCAAAAAAATAGGAGGCGCTACGAAATACTTTCATAGTGCCTACAAGTCGTGCTATAAAATATTTTTATAGTGAGTAAAGAATTTTGAAAAAAAATAAAGTTTTAAGTTATCATCTAGGTTATTTTAAAATATTTAGAACTATTTGATGTAACTAATATATGATATGGCTTGATGTTATGGTTTGAGGTGGTTTCACAACATTAAAGAAGGATTGGAGAGAAGGAAGGTTAAAACCATAATTCTGTGCAAATCAACTATTTTTGTCAAACCTAGGTGACTAGCTAGAAAGAAACAATGAAATTTTTAGTAGTTTTTGACATCACATGGAAGAGTGCTTAGTTTTTCCCAGTTAAGAAATGGGAAAGTTAAGTTAGGTGAGATGATTTGAACCAAGTGGAGTATGGTTTGAGGCCTGTGATGAAGTTGAAACTTTATTTAGAAATGCAGGATGAGAGAAGATTTTCCAACGATTTGATGGTTACAATATGAGTTGGTCTTATGATTTTGTTCACTCTTTTGTTGAGAAAAAATCTCAGATAAGAGGAATGGACTTTGTAGTCATTGAAGATTCAATAAAAGAAGCCATGGGGTTGCCTAAAAAGTGTGAGAAATGGTTCACGAAGAGAATGATGTAGAATGTGGATCTCAACTTCTTCCTAAAGGGAGAACATCAAAACCCTATTTGAAGCATGGGAATCTCTAAGAAGATGTTAAACTTGAATGGTCTATCGTTTTGAATATTGCGCAACTCCTTTATTACATGTGAAGGTAGGTATTCCAAAATCTACCTTTACCACGGGAGATTTTTATGTCATTTAGCTGGTTTCAGAAACATGAGCTTACCTTATTTCTTACATAAAAGTCTCCTTAAAATGTTCAGTAAGGCCAAAATCAAAATAGAGCTATTACCTCATGATATATGTTACCATGACCAGATTAAGATGCTATATATAAATGATTAAATAAGAAAATACAAACCCTGAGGCAGAAGACATGGAGAAACCCTGCACCTAAAAGACCAAGAAAGGGTACGGCTAAAACTTTTGTTGAAACCCTAGCCCTTGAAATAGAGGCTGAATATAATCAGGTGCCTATTGAGAAAAACCCTGTAGAGGAACCAATGATTAAGTTCTATGAAACGAGAATAAGAAGACAACATACATAAATGTTAGAAAAAGAGGAGGGAAAGCATAAACAAAAAAAAGTGAGAAAGGCAAGAAAAGTATGGAAATAGGAGATGAAGACACAGAAATAGAGTCTAGGGCTTACTGCAGGAAACCCATTATTCATCCTACAAATAAATTCAGGCTGATTGTTAAAGAAAATCTTAATCCTAATCTAAAGGAATGAGTGATAATTGATGAAGAGGAAAATGTTAAGTCTTCAAAGGGAAAGAGAGAGGCTACAAGACAGGGGAAAATAGAGTATGTATTCAAGAAAGGGAAAGGAACTCTAAAATATAGCAAAACTATACATAAGGGTAACATAAGGATGACAAGAAGCCAAGACAAATTAAACCTCCTTGCTCAGGACAAAAGTTATGGAAGAATGACCAAGTTACCTCATTGAAAAAGAAATATATGAAACCCTAATTATGTTGGAAAAACCCTAATTTTACCTCAACGGTTTGACATGCTCCTTTTTATCATTTTTTATAGTTATTTTATTTTCAATATGTTATGGTAATATGTCATAAAGGTTTTGTAGCTAAAAGAAAGCAGAAATATAAGTGAAAATAAGAAAGAAGGGCCTTAAAGAGTGTAAATAGTTACACGATACCATTGCACAATTTCAACATATTTCAAAGGTTCATGTATCAATTTTGCTACAAAGGAGGTATATGAATTACAATTCTAGATACAGAGCCTACAAGCGTGTGAACAATTTCAGTCCTAACTTTATCTTTGACTCGTGCCTTTCCCAGAAGAATACCAGAGAGTGCATACAAAAACTTCTACATGCTTTGACCAATGTTTAAATGACAAAGAAATCCGAATAACTAGTAGGATAGGACTTTAATTATGTTTTGTAAATTAAACTCTTAGATATTCTAAATATTTTACAGTTATGCTACTATAATTTAAGAATCTTAGCTTTTGTATATTTTTCCTATATGATACATCATAAAGGAAGATAAGATGTTGGATTTTGGAAACAAAAATATTCTTTTTTGTTGTGTGTGATCAATTTGTTATTTTTAAATACCAAGAGGACTAAGAGATTATGTTCATTACACAAAGGTTACTATGACGATATGCTTAGTCATTTCTTCTACTGTGATTGTTTCCTTTTTATGTGATATCACTTAGCTTCTATATTCTAATGTTTAAATGAGATGATCTAAAAATCACTCGTGAGTGATCTCAGTTAATTAATGAATGTATGAAGGTATTACAGACTCATGTGTTGGCGTGTGTGTCTATATTATCTTAGGCAACGTATCGATAAGATTGCAAAATAAATAGACACTGGAAAAAAGTAAGAGAAACACAGTAAGCAAATACAAGAACACAACAAATTAATAAGTAGTTCACCCAATCCTCATGGGCTACATCTCCAGTCTAGATTTCAGTGGTGGCCTTCTTTTATTATGCCTTTAGCAGAGGTTTTACAATGAGGAGCTCAATCCGAGTCTCCTAAAACAGATGATGCTTAGTAGGGCGGTTCTTGGATTCCCCAAGCCACTAGAGTGCACAGACTCCCCCTTACTAAGTCTCGACCTCAACTAGTCTAAATGGGATGAGTCCAATTTGGCACCCAGTTCCCGATAGATATCCTCACAGGGATTGCTTGAACCTATCAAGCCTTCAGTCTGCTTGATGTTGCCTTAGCTCTGCAGGTTATCTTGGCTCTCTGTTCTCATCCTCTTGCTTTTTCTTTGTTCTGTGTCTCTGTCTCATTGTCTCCTTCTTTCTTACAGTGCTCTCTCTTGTTCTCTATTTGTTCTCTGTTCTGGCTTAAGGCTAATTTGTCTCATGACTATTCGCTTCCTCTTCCGCCTCTTGGGATCTCCTACTGTTGTTCGCTTGGAATTCCTTGCCTCTGTGTCATTGCCATTGTGTAACGTCTCACAGGGAAGTGGCCACTTTTCCTCTCATTAACTGCGCCAACTCTTCCTCAAACAGTTTGGTATTTCGGTTACTCGGTGTAATGATTCATCCACCAACTTAGCGGTCCAATCATACTTCAAACTTTTATATGTCATGGCTTACTTCCACTGTCCAATTCGGTTTCCCATCGGGCACAATCTCCACTGTTAGATATGGATCCCCCAGATCCTACGTTGTTCACTCTTGTCGTGTGGTTGACTTTCTCAAACGTTATCCTGTGATGAGAGTGGTTTTCTCTCTCATCCGCCGGAGACGCGTCGACCAACATATAGAATTGCTGGGTCTCCTGACAATTCTGCTTACTGCCCAAAATGCCTCCGATATTCCGCCGATTTTGGAGCGCGCGACCCGCTTGTCATTTCAGCACTTTTCCCACAGTTTTCGGGTTTCCTTATGACTGAGCGCACGGGGCTATTCCTTCTCGAGGGGTTTTGTTCGGTGATACATGATTAGTGCTTTGCGCTAATCGCGCATCATAAACAACCTCCATTTTCTGATTCAGACTTCCTAACTGCTAGTTTGCATCCTGCGCAGTCTCCATGGGCCTCGGTAAGCGCGCTTTGACCAAGGTCCATGTTTTTCCTTGCAGGCTACAAACTGCCACTGTCCAGAGGTCTTCCTAATAGCTCTTGTGCACAAGTTTTTGAAGTCTGTCATGATTTGTTACATTCATAGAGTTCTGATAATTTTCATGGATCCAATTCAGATCATGGCCTTCCCACTGAAAAAGCTTTTGGACCACCAAAAGTTAGTTTTCAAGCATCGACTAAGTGAGGGTACAATTGTCTCACTTGTCTAATCTCTATCCATTTTGCACTACTCAGCTGTGCAACTGTTTTACTTACTCCCAAACTAAGTTGTAGAAAGCCCATCCATCTATTGTGCCTTGATTGCTGCAACTTAGTTTGGGAGTGTAGATATTGAAGTGGTTGATGATCAGTATGTATTACTGTCTCTTTGCCCATTAATTAAAGTTTCCACTTTTTCACACTCTGTACTAATGCATACAATTCTTTATCATATGTAGGATAGTTACCTACTGTAGAATTAATTGTCTCAGAATGATAACATATGGGTTTACCATGCTGTGTCAACACTACTCCCATGGCATAGTCACTGGCATTCATTTTGATATCAAATGGTCTTTGAAGACCAGGCAGTGCTAGTACAGGTGTTGTACTAATCTTTTCTTTCAAGGTGTCGAAGGCTTTCTACTATTTGCCTCCCCATTGAAACACCTTGTTCAATCCTATTAAAGCATGTAAGGGAGCTACAATTAAGGAAAAGTTAGAAATGAGCTTTCTCCAATATTGTGCTACTCCTAAGAAGCTCCTAACTTCTGTAGTAGATTTGGGTTTAGGCCAGTTTACAATGACTGCCACCTTAGAGGGATCTATCTCCAATTCACCACCCCCTACTATATGTCCAAATAATTCAAGATGTTTTGCCAAATTCACATTTTGAGAGTTTAACATAAAGTTTTTCTCTTTTCAAAACATGTAATGTCTACTTAACATGTTTTAAATGTTCTTCCCATGTTTTGCTAAATATCAGAATGTCATCCATATATACAATAACAAAATCATCAAGAAAAGGTCTGAGCACATCATTCATTAATCTCATGAAAGTAGCAGGAGCATTAGCTAAGCCAAAAGGCATAACCATCCACTCATACAATCCTTGCTTTGTTTTGAAAGCAGTCTTCCATGCATCTTGTTATGAAACTCTGACCTGATGATATCCACTATGCAAGTCTAACTTGGAAAAATAAACAACTTCTTTCAATTGATCCAAAAGATCATCTATGCGAGGAAGGGGATAACGATTTTTGATTGTTATCTTATTCAGTGCTCGGTAATCTATGCACATTATCCACGAGCTATCTTTCTTTCTCACCAAGACAATTCGTGACTGACATGGTGATGTGCTAGGTCTGATGAACCCCTTCTTGAGCAATTCTTGCACCTGCTTCTTGATTTATGCATTCTCTAAAGCGGTCAACCTGTACATTCCAATGTTAGGCTATGGAGCATCTTGCTGCAAAATAATATCATGCGCTATTTACTTTTTCGGTGGCAGACCTTTAGGTTCTTGAAACAAGACATCATACTCTGAAACAACTTTTTCTTAATCAGCTTGCTGTTTAGCATCACATCCCTCAAATACAACCATTAGTAAAAATTGTTTGCATGAATTTATCATTCGTTTCATCGGCCCTGAGTTTATGAGAGTATAATTATTCTTGAGCTTATGAGCTCTTACAAAGTATTCGATTCCATCTTTAACGAGTAGATACTTTTTCTCAGCTCTATAGAAGATAGGTTTTCTGTCATACAAGTAAGGACTTCCTAAAACAATTGCACATATATCCAAAGGAATTATGTCTAACTCAACCTCATCTACAAATGCTGACCCAAAATAAAACTTGAGTTTGCATTGTCTAGTCACTTTTAGTTGTGCTTTATCATTTAACCATCCTAATGGGTATGGTTTCTTGTGAGGTGTAGTCAGTAATCCCAACTTCTTTAC
>APFE031449949.1:0-19374 GCA_000404065.3 Pinus taeda | reverse complement strand
TGTTTCTGATTTGCCTAGATCGCACAGAGTCGCAGGGCAAAGAGCATACGCAGAAATGAAAGGTATAGATCCGGTAATAAAAAAAGGCTAAATAAACAGAAAACGAAATAACCAGAGAGGAAATAACAGTAAACTGCAGATAAACACTGTATACCTCCAGATCTTAAAAATGACGCAGATAGGGCTACCGGAAACCTTTTCGCGTGAAACGAAAGGGGTTCCTCACTGGAACAGATGCTCCGAACACAACAGAGCAGTCCTCTCGGCCCGAAAGCAGTCAGAAACAGTAGATCTAGGAAACGACAGCCGCATGCAGTTCTACCGGCTTCAGATTTGGATCACCAACGGATGCGGCCCTCAAATAGCTCTGATACCATGTAGGAATTTACAGGGTAAGTTCCTCAGAAAGAACACCAAAAAGACACCGCTCACAACCAGATCTCAAATCAATACACCAGTATTTTTGACGTGGTTAAAACCCTCAAAGAGGGAAACAGTCCACGGCCTGAGCCAACGTGGCCACTTCAGGCAATTTATTAATCAAAGAATGAAAATTTACATAAGATTTCTCTCATAGACGGATTACCCGAACAATGACCCTCCATGCGCTTTAAATAGAACTCATGGACCAATCGGGTGTCAAGCCACGCATCAAGTGTCGGTAATACCGAGGAGAGAGTGAACCGTCGGATCACTACATATCGTGACCGTCGGATTGTAAGTTACAACGGTAAAGAAACACACTTTACCTAACTCTATACCTAACTCTATACTAGAGCAAGTTGAACTTAACTATTTCCTATGTGTCGGAATATCCTAACATCTTTGCCCAACATTCAACCTAGAATACATGTCCCTTACTTTTGGTCTTATTTTTCCTTTATTTAATTTTATTACATGAACTTTTCACCAAGGCTATTACAGAACCCTCCCGCTTGGGGAACACTGTCCATGGTGTTAAACCGCACCAAGACCTCAGCAAGACCACTGAAAAACAAACATACTACCCATGGAGATTTATAACTTAGCGTGATGCAGTATTTATAATGAAAGACCTTCTCAAAAGATAACATCATGACAATATAACAACCATACCACTTACTAGAGCTTTATAATTACAATAACCACATATACACATATGCACATTTGGTAAACCAACAAATAAAAGAATACGATGTCTGTATCTGTCAACAAGGGAGTCCAGAGGCTTAAGCCTCCACCCTCAATGTAATAATAGGATTCACCTCCTTCCTAGGAAGCCTAGAATCCACTGCCATAGTCAAAGCTTCATCCAATGTCTTGTGCTATAATCCTGTGGCACTTTCTCTCTCAGTGAACAATTACCAGCTCATTATTCTAGGGAGCACTCCCAATGTGTATATGGTTCCATCTGGAAATCCTAATGACCAAAACCAATATATACGCGACCTTCCATTCTCTGATACATAGTCCCTCGGGAAATCTAGTCACTCCCTTCCATGCAATCACTCACCTTCCAAGTTCCCGACATCCCCTATCTCGACCGACCCATCCATTGGCATGGCTTCCTCTCATCGAATGACAAAAAACCAAGGAATATACCTTCCTCAAAACAATCATAACTGTCATAGCATGCTCATGGCAATCAAAGGGCACTATTGGATACAAGCATCCCATAATGGCCCTACTCTTGAGGTACTCTACCAACATACTATTGCATGTTCCAATTTCTTTTTCTATTGCTGCCAATTCTTGCAGTTGATTTCAACCACCCAACTTGAATGCTCATGAATTCTTGTTCCAAGCACATGATTTCCATTAGATTCAAATAAATTGAAATGACCTCAAATCATACCTCATCGGTAGATCGTTAATAAGGTATACTTGCAATATTGTTTACTTCCTGTCACAACAAGTCAAACTAGAATCTTTGACCAAATCATTGTCTATAAACATATCACACCAGGTTAGCTCAAAGCACAACCATCATAGATCAACATCAAAAATAAAATCTAACCATAATAAACCAAAATCATAGATCACATGTAATCATCATAGACTGGAATCATATATCACATGCATAATAAAATTGAAATAAAATGTTGATACTTATCCTTTCATCAATGCTTATCTTCTAGCTCTGTATTTATTCAGTATGCACTCTGGATCGGTTTCCACACCAGAAAAACACCTAGTGCCTTCTCCTCAACCATGTGCACATACACATAGTGTGCATCACACACATACAACTACACACTTCATACAACACCATGCAATACATGCATATACACCAGTAGCATATTTACCACATGTACACAGTACCACCTATACACTACAGCCACCTGCACAACGTGTGCACATCATAACATGTACAATGCACCACTGTACCACGTGTACATAATACCACATGTACACAGTACCACACGCACAACATGTACACGACACTGTATAATCACAACACCACATGCACGACATGTACACAACACCACTTGCACACAATGCCACTTGTACAACATGTACACAACACCACATGCACACAACACCACTTGTATAATCATGCACACAACACCATATGTACATAGCGCCACATGTACAACATGCATACAACACCACCTGTACATAGCACTACATATCCAACATGTACATAACATCATCTATACACAAGACCACATATTCAACATCTACATGACACAATATATACCTAGCACTACATATGCAATATCCGCACAACACTACATGAACATAACATAAAATATGCAACATGTGCACAACAATAGTACCACACATCCAAAACCACATTGTCTTTACCAAGCAACCTTGCTTCCAGTGTCTTATACATGCTTGTCCCAGCATGTCACAGACCACACTACTTTCATTTCGCTACTGTATCCCTCGGTATACCTATCCATAACATAAGAATAGGCATAATACAAGCAGAAAATATAAATTCATATTCACATGATATTGACCTCATATATTTGTCATGACTACTCTTCCCACTTGATTCCTCATAGCCAAGAACCTCTTCCTGCCATTTGCCTCCGTAAGCAATCATTCTTCCATAAGGATGATTCCTGATGACCCTATCAAATAGTGACATAGATACATGGATACATGCACATATATACATAAACACTAGCATAAAACAATCATGGTCCCGTCAGACAATGATATACATACATACATACATACATGTATACATATAAACATCAACATAATCATGGTCACAACAAAATTGCCAGATATTATAAGGTCTAGGTTAGAAAACTTCCTTATTTGTGCACAACATGCACAACATTGACAACAATAGTTCCCAACATAGCCAAGGCATCTGACACCTCAAATCCATTTAATTTACCTTTTCTAGTTACCTTCACATGTATGTACTGCCACCGTCCATTTACCACTATGGAACAACCAGTCCAACTGGCTTCCATAGTCTTACCTTCCACCGTGCTTACTCATGCACAAAGATTCATAGTCTTACATGACCTGTGGGGTACCACACAACTTTCCCTGAGCTCTACCAACTCTTCCTCTTCCCCAAACCAATTCCTCAGACTCGAAACGTAAAAGGCAATACCAAGAAACAACCAAGAAGAAAAGAATCAAAACTAATAAGAACACGACACCTCAATAAAGTGGCATAGCTATGCACTAGACACATGAAAAATCACAAATCAAGCGCAAAAATAACAAAAGACCAAAAGAGAAAGACTAACAACAGGCACCATGACTCAACCCCATTGTTCCCAAGGAAAACTCAACCTGAGCCTTCTTCAATATTCACAGAAATCTATTTTTCCATGCAATTCCCTACATTATACTGCCATGAACACATAATGTTAGTGCATAAAAAAACATAACCATACACCAATGACCTTATCTTGTTGTGCCATGCACATTGCTTGTAACTAAGAACATCCACACTGATGAGCACTAGTATTGCAGCAAGAATGTTGCAACTCTTGGAGCTACCAACTTTACTTTATCAACCTAGGGTTCGTACAAACTTGGAGGTGATAGTGCTGTATACACAAGTAAAAGTGATCGTTCTGACTTTTGTCACTGTTCAACTGGCAAGAGACCACTAGGGTTTGCAAGCCAGACTTCTATGGATTCAGAAGAAGCTTGGTTCCTTGATGAAAGAAAGAGAAATCTACTCTAAGAGAGTGTTGATCTACTGCAATAATGAAAGAGACTGAAATTCAATGCTAGGGCACTTCATTTCCTAATTAACTGCTAAGAGTTATGCTTTGCAATGATGCTAAATTTACATGAACAAAATGCTACTATCCTAAGCATGGAAGCTAAGAACATCAAAGACAAATGCTATGCGTGTAAAGGACTCTAAGAAATATGTTTTGTATTTTTATGCTTTTCATGAAAAGTCAAGTGTGAAAACTAATCTCTATTGGTGATGTGGCAGGCGGTTTAGGGGTGCTGATGGATGGCTGAAAGGTTCAGGATATGGATGGAAGGTTTGGGGGACCCTTGGGTGACCTTGGGAGGCTTCCTAGAGGTTTTCCTTCAATTCAGCCTCAAAATAGGCCACTATAGGAAAACCTACAAGATTCCCTGCATTTCTACAGGATGCAACCGTGAGCAAACCAATGGGTGTTGGAGGTGATGGAAAGCTTAGGTAAGGTGGTTGATGGGTGGAATGGAGTGAGAAGAGGCATAGGATTAGTCAGAACCCAAGACCAAGTTTAGGAGATGGTTGGATTCTCTCAAAATGCTTAAGGAGATTTCTATGTAAAATGATGAAATTGGTGAAGGTGTTGATGAAAACGAGGAAGGCCTATGGGTGAATGAAGTTGGAAGGTGGTTTCTTGCTATGAGATCTCGGTCTATTTCTAAAGTTCCTACTCTACATCAAACATGTGTAATTTCCAAAAAGTCATGTAAACAAGAAGAATTCTCATGAACTAGAAAAGCAAAATTTAATGAACTAACTGTCTACCTTATGCATGAAAAAATTGCTGAATAAAATGGAGTCATGGATGAGATCTACTGCAAGAATGAAGATAGAAGAGATGACAATGAAATGCTACTTTTCAAAACTGATCAAATGCTAGCTTAAGTACAACAAATTCTAAATATCATGAAGGAAATGGAAATATGTCTTTTTGGGCTGCATAAGGGTCTTTTCCTCAAATCATGATCCCAAAAGGAAGAACTGAGGCCAAGACGCCTACTGACAGCTTTGTGGAGCCTCTTTTATCCCTTCCAGTCTGCTACTGAAGTAAGGCACAAATGGAAGCAAACTAATAAACAGTTAATCAAATATACACTACTTGCAATGAGATACTTCTAACAATAGTTTAACCATGAATCTATGAAACTAAGCTAAGCATAAGGATACAAGAAGAGGAGTATTTGCTGCTAGGGTTGGGCCCTAACCCAAGAGCTTTATCCCTCAGAGTAAACTCTGTACTGAATCAAGAACAAACTCAATCTTATTGCCAAAACAAAAGATTACATCAAAAAGTCTTCCACAATTCTGGAGCTCGAAATAGCTAGAGTTTTACAACAAAAATTCAAATCCTAATGAGGCTCTAGGACTCTCTACTTATACAACTAAAGTCTCCAATAAATTCCTTAAATTTAGGGAGGCTCGGCTCCCAGACTCGAGATGAACTACTCTTTGTCTATCACTTGCTCGACTGGCTTCTAATTTTCATGGCTTGGCTTCTTGCACTCCAAGTTGGTGGGATTAATGAAGGAATATTTGAATGGGGAAGGAGTAAATGAGGAGGATTTACCTCCTACAATCTCTCTCCCTTGTCCCTTTCGAGTTTCAAATCTTAGTCTTTGCCAAAATTCCTTATTTTGTCTTCCAAACCTGCATTCAAAGCATATTAGTCCACTAGGCATAATATCTCACTTTAACTCATCTCATAAATCAAAATATAATCAAAACATGTAATAAGTTTTGAGAAAAGTTGGTTTGACTAGGCTAGGAGGTGAATTAAGGCCCATATAGTTACCCAATGATGAGGCTCATCATCACCCTGCTACTGAAAGTGTTGCTCATCCTCTGAGAAACTCAATCAATATCCATGTCCTTCATAGCTCTAGTGGCCTCCTTGACATCCCACGCCTCTGCTGTGGTTTCCTCTTCTTGTTCATAGAAACTTGCTTTCTTTTCTACCACCCCCCACTACCTCGTTTCTTCTTCTTCCTTCCTTCCTTCTAGCATTCCTAAGAGAAGTGGTGGATTGAGTTTCAAGCCAATCCAATTGACTTTAAGGCTTTGCATGGATTGCTTGTACATGGGTGTCCTATTTAGTGCTTCTCTAATTCTTTGAGGAGAGTGGTACTCTCTTGTCTTTAAACCGTATGTCAATGTGTTCCATCTCCTAAGGAAAGCATGTATGTTGTCATCCCCTAAAAACCTTAACATGTCCTCAAAATGTGAAATTTCTTGCTCTTTCGCAGCAAGATACTTGGGTGCAAGCTGAGGATCATTTGCAATTAAATTACATGTGATGATGAGGGCCATTGGATTGGGCTGCTTAGCTCTGATCATAAGGGGTTATGTTTGTTCTTTTGTCAATATCTTCTTCATTTCTGCAGCCCTTGCTTCCTGATGGTTCATCCATGATGCCAAAGCCAACAACTATAAATCTCCTAGCTTGGCATTAGGGTCCCATACATTCATGTATGCTAAGGCCATGTTATGCAAATAAAAATCAGACATCTTGGCCCTGTCTTCCAATGTACTTTGATCACAAAATATCAATGAACTATCTATAATCCTGAAATGGCATAGTGCCTCTCTATGCTAGGGTCTTGATATGGAACTAAAGCCACTACTCTTTGAGGTATAGGGTGTAGGATTTAGCTGGCATCCTACACTGGATTTCTTCCAAAGAGAGACTGATCATACATGCCAATTGGTTCTCTCTTTCTTGCAGCTGTCCTTTCAACCATGCATTTTCTGTCTCTAACTGATTTCTCATTATGGCCTCTCTATCTCTCAAGCTACTTAACTCTTTGCCCATCTCCTTGATCTTCTCCTCCATGTGACCAATGTCTTCCACCCCCTTGGATTTTTCAATCTGCATCCATCGATGAGTTTGGCTCTCTCCTTCTCAAGCTCAAAGAATAGTGGAATAGAAAATTTTTGAGGAATGACCCTGCCCCCTTCAATAAATCTATAGTAAGAGTCAAGGTTAGGCTGGGGGCTAGGTTCCTTTAACTCTGGGTCCTCTTCTTTAGTTTCTTTGTAGGATTCCCTCCTTATCCAATTTTTTATTTTCCTGTAGGTTTAACAGAGTATCGTATAGGATGCGTCAGCTTCCTGTAGGTCCTGTAGTGTATCCTGTAGGATTGCTTTTCCTTTGGATGAGGTGGATCTAGTTATAGGCCTTCTCACATAGGTAATAGGAGATTTAGGATGAGGAATTTTCTCCTTCTGTTTAGGTGAGTCCTTAATCACAATGGGAATTATGGTTGGTGTTTGGGATTTCCCCTGCATTATCCTTATGCTTTTCCTTATCTTGAAATATAAGGGGGTCTACCTCTATCTTTTTCCTTTCTGTCTTATAGGGGTGCTAAGAGCAGTGAGGGAAGTTGTTGCTTCTCTCTTAGTGGCCTCTAGAGATGCCGTAGGTGACTCCTCCTTGTCTTATGCCTCCTCTTTTTCATTGCCCTTTTTCTCTATGTTTTTCCTCTCTTCTTCTCCTTCTAGCTACTAATCTTGTTTATCAGTCTCTTCTTTATCATCTTCCTCTATTTCCTCAACCTTTTCCTTCTCTTTCTCCTCTTCTTCCTCCTCATCTGTCTCATCTTCATCCCTCTCTACTTCTTCTCCCTCTATTTCAGTTTCTTCCTCATCCTTTTCACTGACAGTAGGACTGGTGTCATATGTGAGGGCTTTGATATCCTCCTTTGTCTGCATGTCTTTGAAAAATTCCCATTAGATAGGAATTCTGAGGTTGTGGAGGGCATCTTCTATGATGGTTCTAATTAACCCATGGTGGTCTAACTGTTGATGATTTCCCTCCTACACTTTTATGCTTGTGTCCATCAGTGATTGCAGAAGGAAGTATGGTATGTTGAGCCTATGGTGAGGAGGTGTTTTTGCTCCAAACCTCAATTCTTTAAGAAGTCTAAAGTGATACTCATAAACCACACTATACCTACCCTCACATGGGATGTATTTGATAAGGTGGTAGCTCATCTCATTCAAGGGGTATGGTAGGCTTGCTCTCCTTACTCCTTTTTTTTCCTCAACGGGCTCTTCTCCCTCTAAAAAGAACTTATTCTTGGAAATCTGGCTATCTCCCTTGTCTTCCTTCCTCCAAGGCACTCTTAGGGGAAGTGTGGTAATTCTTCTTATGAGTTCAGGGGTGAGATCTATGGAGAGGCCTCTCACCACAACAGTGGCATGAATTCTGGTCAGTGGGATGAGGGAGAGAGAAGAATCTCGGGCCAATTCATCATCATACCCTCTTAATTTTTCAAAATACCCCATCCAATTATGTCTTGTGAAGATTTCTAACACCTCAGGGTCTTGGTGGATTCTCACAGTATTAATGGGCTCCCTTATATTGAACCCCCCTGTCATTTTGTTGATGAATTTGGGAGGATCTGAGATGGTTGACATAATTTTTTTGAATGCAGATGTAAATAACTGAAAGAACTATGGATATAATTCCTTTACACAGTTGCCAAATTCAATCTCCACTAGGGGATTTTCTGTTCAATTCTCTTTGAAAAATGGAAGGAATTATAGAGCCTACCTCTTCATAGTGTTTGATGTAGCCAACCCCCATGTTTTCCCCTTTGAAACTCCTCTCGGCCAATCCTATATACTATCTATCTGTATCCTGTAGGTTTCTAGTGCTATCCTATAGAATTTCTTGTGCAATACTGTAGGAAGTCCTGTGCAGGAGACAGATGGAATTTTCCTCTTTTGTAGGTTGCTTGGGTATGAGAGTGACTTTTGCAAGAGTGAGCCTTGAGGAAATGAATGCATGAGTACATAGGGATCAACAAATATTTCTTCTTATGGTGGAGTTATGAGAGGTGGTGTGCTGGCAGCAGAGGTATGTTTTCTATTTTTGGACTGTTGGTCCCCACTACCACCTCATCATTTTCCTGACCCTTAATAAGCTTACTGGGCTTTAGTTCTATGTTGAATTCGATAAGATTTGCAATCCATTTAGCCCTTCTTCCATCAACATCTGGTTGCGTCAGGACATCCTTTAATGAAGCAGAGGGCACATATGCAATTACCTTGGAGTGCAGAATGTAGATTCAGAAAGCTTTTAAAGATTTGATAAGAGCATAAGCTTGATTTTCGATAATATCATACCTTAATTCAGCATCCCTTAAGGTTTTGCTAAAAAATTCCACTGGATGCTCTAAATCCTCATCATCTTTCTGTAATAAGACTACTGCAAGGGTGTCACCGGAAGCAAAGGAGAAGATATGGAACTCCTTGCTATAGTCTGGGTTGATCAAAGTGGGAACTTCCATAATAGCTCTTTTGATGGCTTCAAAAGATCTTCTTGCTGCATCAGTCCATTTGATCTCTGATCCCTTTTTCAGCATAGAGGTGATGTGTTTGACCAATTCTACAAAATTAGGAATAAACCTCCTTACAAAATTTATTTTGCCCAGAAAGGATTGGATGTCCTTTTTTGATCTTGGGACAGACAAGGTATATATTGCTTTCACTCTCTTTGGCTCAATCTTGACACCTGCAGTAGAAACAATGTGTCCTAGAAGCTTGCCCTCTTCTAAAGCAAATTGTGACTTCTTAGGATTCACTGATATCACAAACCTTCTGCACTTCAAAAACACTTTCTTCAAATGCTGCAAATGATCTTGATGGCTACTAGAGTATACTGTTATATCATCCAGGTAGACAAGGATAAACTTATCCTTCTCTCCTACAAACGCTATATCCATGGCTCTCTGAAAGGTGGCCCCAAAATTCATTAGTCCAAAAGGAATCTTGGAGTACATAAAAGTGCCCCAAGTAGTGGTGAAAGCAATCTTTTCTTGGTCATCTGGATGTACAACAACTTGGTTATACCTTGAAAATCCATCCAGGAACGACATAACTTTAGCTCCTAAGACTTTTTGTAGCAAATGTTCCATCTTGGGTAGGGGATAGTTGTCTTTCTTAGAGCATTTGTTCAGGTTCCTGAAATCAACACACAACCTTATTTCTCCATTTTTCTTCCTCACCACTACCAAGTTGGCTACCCACTTTGAATATCTCAGAGGAGCTATGATTTTGGCAGCCAACAACTTCTTGATTTATTTTTCAATCAGAGGGAGGAGCAAAGGATTTATGGGTCTCAACTTCTTCTTGAAAGGAATGGTGTCTTTCTCCAATGGGATCTTATGCTGAATGATATTTTTGTCATAAGTTTTAAGGCCACTGTATTCCTAGGCAAAGACATTAAAAAATTGCTTCATTAAGGTGCAATACTCAGAAATTTGAGCAGCAGACAATGGGTGGACAGATTTATATACTTTGGATGATCTGGACTCCCTATGTTATGCCTATGGACTGCAAACTGATTTTTTTTTTGGGGCAATATTATGAGGCACATCATTATGGCCAAGCAACTTCTCTAGAGGCACTATCCCTTTAGGTATATGATTGCTAGGCAATTGTACAATACTGTCTTGGCCAATTCTGTTCCTTACCTGGGGTTGGGAACATTCCTCCAAGGTTTCGTTCTCATGATCAATTTGCATTTCAGAGAATTCATCAATGACTTGCAAAAACCTATTTACTTCATCATCATCCTCAAAGATTTTCTAGTGCTGGACATTATCAGGCAAGGATGGTCTAGATTTTATCTGGACTTCATAAGCTAATCTAGGGGACATGGGAGGGATGAACATACTAGCATACACAGCAAGGGAATCAACAAGTTTATTTTTTACTCTAGGAATATATGAGATACAAAAGCTATTAAAAGAGTCTTTGAGTCTCCATACCTCATCTCTGTATGCTTTCAGCCTTGGGTGCCTTGCTTGGAATGTTTTGTTCACTTGTTGAATGATGAGATCAACATCTCCAAACACCTTTATGTCTCTGATTCCCATGTCTTTGGCAGCGTTTAAGCCCAATATCAGAGCCTTGTACTCTATTGTATTGTTGGTGACTTGAAAAGTCAGCTTAAAAGACAGATGTTTTCTTTCTTGTTTTGGAGACACCAGCACCACTCCTACTCCTGCAGTTTCCTTTGAACAGGCTCCATCAAAGAACATATCCCAAGCTTGTGTCCCTTCCTCTTCCATGGCCTGGCATACTGGTTTCTTGAGCTGCACCAAGGCCCTTTGGGATTCTTCAATTTGGAGAATACATGCTCCAAAATCAGTGTCCACAGTGTAAATGGGATGATTAGTGGGATTCCTCTCATCATTGATGATATAGGCTAGTTGGGTTCCCTGCATAGTCTTCTGCTTTCTCCTCCAAAATCTGGGACGGTGGCATAAGACAAGTCATTTTGAAATGTCCCACCCAACCTCTTAATCCACCTCTGGAAAGTAGCATACCAAACTTAGGGGGAACATCTGCTACCACAATATCCATCATCATGCTTTTCATGGGCAGCTGAGTTAGGGTGATGGCTAAGTCTTTGATTAACCCCAAACATTTCACCTTCCTCGAATCAAAGGAGAAGAAGTCATGATAAGGTCTAGTAATATCAAGGCCTAACTCTTCCATGACAGCTTTGGGCATCAGATTATGGCTGGCACCTGTGCCCAACAAATAGTTGTAGAGGATTTTGTCATGACTGGTCAAAGGGACATAAAATGATGGGGAGCTACTATCAGAGGATTCATTCATTGGGCTAAGCACAACTGCAGGTTTGTCATCTTGTAAATTCACATAGTCATTGGAGGCTCATGTGGCTTTCAGCTCAAGGGCATCAAGGATGGGCTTCTTAAAGACCTCACTCTTCACAAGTTCTATCAGAGGTACAGATATTTTTAACTTCTGGACTTCTGATTCAAAGCTAAAAGGGGAAGGAGACTTGTCAGGGCCTCTTACCTCTTGAGCTGGTGCTTTCAGGATGGTGGGATCAACTATCGGTCGCTTCTACTTGTTGATCTGCTGCTCTGTGTGGACAACAGCTCTTTGGGCAAGATTCTCTTTGACATTACTCATTCTTCACCTCAGGTTATATCTCCGTTGGTCTTCAGTCTGCAGAACAACTTCTCTATCCCATTCTTGACGGGTCTGGTCCCTGAGTAATGACTCCTCGTAGGTAGCTAATGTCAAAAAGGCAACACTGCCCTTGTCTTCCATGCAGTGAATCTCATCCTCTTCATCAAACTGCTCCTCCTCAATGACTACGTTCTAGAAAGGAGTCTTAACCCTTTGTTCTTCACTGGCCTCTTTGGCCCTCTGAATGATCTGCAATTGTTCATTTTCTCTTCTGTATGGATTTGGATTTCTAGGAGCAAATATATTAGGAAGCCTTTCTTTCCCAGAACTCTGCTCAACCTTCAACTTGGAGATTTCAGTAGCCAGTGACTCTATCATTTTAGTCATTTTGTTTATTTTGGGTTCTGAAGATGAAGAGGAAGAGGAAGACTCACCTCTCTGCCTCCTTCTATCAGCATGTCCCTTGAGTTTTTTGTAGCCATGATATTGGATTCCACCTCCAAGGCTGCATCCTGCATTTTAGCTAGAGAAGCACATCTTCTCTCTCTTAATAGCAGGCAGAAACCAGAATCAAAGGCATTGGCATTGGTGAGTTTGGAAAAGGTGGGGGTAGGCTTCACTTCAGCTGGTATCTTGCTATACATACAATTGAATCTTTTATTAAAATCAGACAATGACTCCCCATTTTCCCTTTTTAGGTTGCCAAACACAGTATGGTATTATATTAGGTCTTTCTTATCTCCCGAATGCTTTAAAAACACATCATCTAATGCTTCATTGTCTGCTAGAGACCTAGGAGTCAGCTCTCTAAACCACTTTCTAGCCTCTCCATCAAGGCTTTGGACGAATACTCTTATCCACACATCATCTTCACTAATATCTAGGTTATCAGCATAGCTATAAAAAGACTCAAGGTGTTCTTCAGCTGTTACTCCCTCTATCCCAGTGAACTTAGGCATGTATTTCTGATATTCTTATGTAGGCATGGCATTCAAAGGAATAGGCAGGACCAAGGGTCCATACCTAGTAGCTATGATTCTTTCAATTTTGGTGGGTGCTTGTGGACCTGCCATGGCTGGGATGGATGGAAGGGTGCTAGTAGTTTGAATGATAGAAAGCTAAGAAATGAATGACAGGGCTAAAGGAAACTAATGGACTGGAAGGGAGATTTCCTTTGGGCTGAGATCCAAAGGATGACCTAAAGAAATGGGAGCTTTATGATTCTCTGAAAATATTTCTTCACTGCTGGTACTAGAGGCTATATTTTCAACATGTAGATGCTCTGTTACAAGCCTTTCTGGCAAAGATACATAAGACTGTTTAGGCTTACTTGATCCTAATGCTCCCTTTTGTGATGTCTTTCTCTGCTTGAAAATATTCTCAGGGTTAGGTACTGGGCCAGCTGGTGATTTATGAGGATTTCTCTGAGTATGTCTCACAAACTGAGCCAGAACTGTGATGTGGAGTTGCCAAGAGGTTCGGCCTCCGGTAGAGTTGCCAAATAGATGATTACAACCAAAAATATGTCCAGACTTTGTCTATCATCAAAGTTGGATCTGTGTCATTCTCCCAGGGAAGCTGAGCTTCAATCACCTCTCCCCGGGAATGGCACCAATTATGTTAGGATTCCAAGAAACTCTCCTAGGTTGTAGCTCAGAGATGCTTGGTAACATATAAATTCAAATATTGGTGTGAGGTTTAATGGAAGGAATGATGGTTTGGTTCAAGCCAGATAACCACTTCTACCCTGTTTCACTCCAAACATGCATGAACACCCTCAGACTATAAGGCTTTAGACCACCAATTCTCACAGTTTAGATATTAGGTGAAAATGGAGAATAATAACCACACCAGCAGATACACAAGACCATGTGATGGCCGGCTACAACTAGTATAGAAACCTGCAAATCTAATCTATTAATGCAAAGACAGGATGACAGCCCTGAGTAACCTATTTAGTGATGCATTCAACATTCTAACACAGAGATAAGATGAAAATTATCTAGTGTTAAACATTAAGAGATCAAGAACACCGCACATCAGGCACAAGCTTAGAACAAAAGAAAATGGATAGTGAGCAATTAACAACAAAAGAAGCTTGTATTGCTGAAAATGAAGATGAGACGCTACAAGCGACAAAGTGTCTACAGTCTCCAGAAGTTGAACCTTACATCCAATGCCAACCCTGATTACATCTTTCTTCTAGATATTTATAAGTTTACATTACAATGGCACCTGGCCGTTTAGGTATGGAGGGGTCTTAATTGACCACCAACTGCATTTAATTGCCTGATGGAGTCTCAGAACGAGGTTGCTTGCTTCACTGTGTAAATCTGATCTGTACAACTATTGTGTTGTCCTTTAGGCGATTGGAATGCTTGCAGCAGTGAAGTCCATGACTGATAAAATTCTATTATAGAGCTGTGCTATGTCCTTTTCTCCCTTTTGCCATGCTTTCTATTTAATGTGGTTGTTGGGGATCCAACTACTATCAGTTAAGTAGAGCTGGTCATCTCCTTCCTTGGGCAACAAAATGGACATAGGACATAGGGTGCATGGGTAGGTGGACAGTTGGGATGAGCGAGAGAGATGACCGTTGGATCGGGGAGATGAATGGTGGGGATGGCTCGGTGAAGGCTATCGGCTCAAGTGGGAGCAGGGTGTGTCAGGGCCATTGGATCTTCAGTGGACAGATCAGACGATCATCGGGTGATGAAGCTACAAAGGTATTAACGGGTGAGGGTGGTTTACTTGGGCAGTAAAAATTTTCATAGCACCGCTTTCGGGCGCTAAGTGGTAATTGCTCGGGGCAGTGCGATTCCACACAATGAATGACACGTAGCAACAGATGAGAGAGAAAAACCACCCTCATCATGCGCTATCGTTCGATCTAGTTGTCCACGCGACATGTGCGAAGGCCGTCAGATCTCAGTGGAGATGATCTGATGGTGGAAAGTGGTCAAGCGGGTTGCCTTTATCGGGCACGATGTGAGCCATTGGATTGGCGGGGGTTGATCAATGGTGGGGATGTAACACGATGGGTTATGAGCACGTAAGGCATATGGATAAGGTTTTATGTTAGTTTAGCTTTGCACTTAGGGCTAAGGCTAAAGGGAATTTTGTCGGATTTGGAAGGTTCATTTAGGAAATGGGGAAGGTTAAAGGAAAGAGGGGAGAGGGAAGAAAGGGAAAAGTGACCAATGTAAGCCCCTTTTGGGACACAACCAAACATACCAAGCTTCTCTCTGTCATTAGAAAGTCAGCGCTACAAAGCAGAGCTAACAGTTAGATTCAGTTAATTAAAGAAGATGCAAATAAACAATATTTATGGTTGAAAATATCAGAGAATGAGAATCACATACGAATTGCAGCATGTTGTTTTGCCCCTCAAGTCTCAAAAACTTATAAAAATAAGGGGCTTGACAGCAAGGATCTATATGCAGCTTTAGAACAAGATATTGTCCTGTACTCTCAGTAGGGAGAATTTCTTTTAGTGGGAGATTTCAATGCTAGAACAACAAATAATCAAGCTAGCATTCTTTGTTGCAAAGAGGATAACAATCCTATTTGGCTCATTGAAGAGGAGAATTGCCAATGGGTGAGGTGTTCAAAAGATGACAAAATTAGCAATAATTTTGGAGAGTAGTTGCCTACACTGTGTGGGGTTTTCAACTTAATTATTTGCAATGGTCTAGATAGATGGAAAAGATCTGGGAACTTCACTTGCAACACATACAATGGGACAATTTTCGTTGACTATGTGATATGTTCACAAAGCTTGATAGAAAAGATAGATGAAGTTAATATTGGAGAGCATATTTGGGACTTAAAATCAGACCATAACCCAATTTATATAAGGTTATCATGGTTAGAAGAAGGGCAACATAGGAGGAAAACCCAATGCTCTTGACAATCACTATCAAGGGGAAAAATTCTTCTAACACAATAAAATTGTACTATCTTCAAGACAATGTTAGAGAGATTAATTTAGAAGGAGAAAACTAGTCTCAAAATTTTCAACAGTCACGAGTTAACAACTATAATTCAAAGTGTACTTGAGAAGTGCAAAAGAGCAAAAAATAGGAAATAATAATCAAATTGTTTTCTTGTAAATGCTTGGTTTGATGAGGAATGCAAAATGGTAAGGAGAACCTTGAAAAAGGTAGGAAAGGAGAATATGAATGTAAAGTTATATAAGAAGATACTAAAAAGGAAAAAAGATGAGTTCATGCAAACAATGAGAGAAGAGTTAATATATTTAAGCAAGAATAATCCAAAGCTTTCCTGGTAGGAACTGCAACTAAGGAAGAAGAAAATTGAAAATAATATTACAACCAATCAATGGTTTGAATATGCAAGGCAACTCTATGAGAAAGAATCTGAGGTGGAGCCCCCCCAGGATAACCACAACTTTAAAGCTCTTCATGTTACAAGAGGTGGAGAATGGAATTAAGAAGTTGAAAACAGGAAAGGAAAAGGACTTGGTTGAACTTAAAGCAGAGTATCTAAAATGGGGAATGAACACTCTTGCACCACACGTCATGGAAATATTCAACAACATCATTCAACAAGGATTCCCAAGAGACTGGACAACTAGACTCGCAATACCCCTTTTTAAAAGTGGAGACATTAATAATCCATCCAACTATAAAACAATTATGATTAATCCTTTGTTTACGAAGCTTTTCGACAGCATGGTAGAAAACAGAATTAGTAAGTGGGCAGAAGTAAAAGAAAAGAGGGCAAGAGGACAAGCGATTTTTGGGTTGAAGCATTCTACAGTGGATCATGGTACCACGTTGAGACACATTGTTGAAAAGGTTTGGGAGGACAAAGAAGAAGTATTTTGCTACTTTGCTGAATTCAAAAATGCATTTGACACAGTCCCTATAGATAAGTTGTGGCGTAGAATGGAAGAACTTGAAAATCCTGTGCATTATAGAGCCATTGTCCATAGACTTTCTGAAGAAGTGAAAGTCAAAATTAGAACCTTAGCAGGTATTTCAGAAAGCTTTAGAAGTGACATTGGAGTCAAGCAAGGTTTCCCTTTAGTCTCTACTCTTTTTGGTTTATATATTTATAAATTGGAAGAGTGGCTAAATCTGCAAGGTGGAGGAGGTGTTCGGTTGGGGGAGTTTGTGATAAAGCTTCTTTTATATGTTGATGATATTGTATTGATTTCTAAATTGGCCCATGGATTGCAAATGCACTTATATTCCCTTGAGCATTTTTTAGAGCAATGGGGATGCAAGTTAATTCTAGCAAGACCAAAATAGTGATTTTCTCTAATAAAAGTAAATAGAGCCAACATACTTTCTTCGTTGAATACAACATTATTGAAGAAGTAAATGAGTACAAGTACATCGGGATTGATTTCAACAACAAATTCAATTGGGAGGACTGCAGAAAGAAGATAATTTTAGGAGGGTGGAAAGCATTATATGCTCTTCAAAATAGATGTAGAGAGGCAGAGTTATGGGATTGGAAAAAAATAAAGTGCTTTTTGGACTCCTAGTTTGTCCAGTGATGCTATATGGGTGTGAATTGTGGGCTAGCAGCACCCCCATCTCAAAATGGAAACAAATTGAGAAAATAAAAAAACGCTTGATCATGGGCAAGTTCAAAATAAAAAGTTCAGTACCTTATGAGATAATATTGATTGAAATAGGAGCAACTCCCATCGAAGAAATTGTTATGGTGCGGCTCATAAGATATCTAAAAAGAATTGAACAAATGAGAGTAGGTAGATGGCCTAATGTTATCTTCAATGAAGGCATGAGTTAAAGAAAGAAAACATGGATGGAACAAAATTATACATGGATGCAAAAATGGAATATCTACGTCAATGCCTGTCCCACAAATAACAAGAAGCTAAAGGATTTTGTTATGGATAAGTTTCGTAAAAAGGTATGGGGAAAAGAGTTGGGTAGAAAGAAGAAGTACTACATTGAGAAATTCAACCCTACGTGTCATCTACAACAAAAAGAGTTCATTGGAGCTAGCATCTCGTGGAGGGCAAAGGTTTTTATTGCTCAATTAAGGACCAACTCGCATCAACTTCAGTGTGAAACAGGATGGTGGAAAAGGCCCAAAGAAGCTTGGGAAGAATGAGTGTGTGCATTTTGCATGTCTGGGGCAGTGGAATCGAAAAAACATTTCATTTTGGAATGTGATGCATTCAAAGACATCAGAGAAAGTTATGAGAACATGTTAGCATCAGTTTCTTGGCATTGTCTTTTTAGTGAGGGGACTGTTGGAAGGTTGGTCCAACTCATCATCAATTTGAATCAGAAAAGGATTGAATTGCAAAAAGCGAAAAATAGGGAACTAATGGTCTGGTAGACTATTTTTAGTCTCATGGACCTTAAAATATCATTTCATTTCATTACAAGGTCATAACAATGGGTACCCAACCAAACTCCTCTCATCATTATCATGCGACCATTTTGATACGATGAACACATCATCTTCGCTTATTTTCGTGTTACTTATTGGGCAAAAAATATAACATATATTTTGGTTCAATAAGTAATCGATTTGAATAAGAATAAATATTTTATACAATTTTTTAAATCAAAACACATTTTTTAAATTAAGACATATGCTATTGAATTTAAAATATTTAAAATTAAATAGTTAATGATTTAGTTTGTTATTTTTTTAAGTCAAGTTTCTATTTATTCTACAGTGAAAAAATAAATAGATATCAAAATGTAAATGGTCTCACCCTGATCCGGTTTGTTGATCATTGATATGATCATATTACATAGAAGAAAAAAGAGAGACAGAACTCTAGTCCAAAGTCTAACAGGCCAAAAGCACCAAAATACACACAAAACCAATAGGAAACTAGTGACCATACTCAATCATTAGAGGTAATTGATGCTGGATTGTCGAACCCCATCCTTGGAGGGGGCGAAGGGCGATATAGGCAGTTGACATGTTGCTCGAAGTGAACCAGCCATGTTTGCAGCTTCTCGACCTTTTTTGCTAGCATGATTTTTCCCCACCAAACCATGACAATTCTTTCTCTGACATGGCATTGAAAGTAGTGCAGCTGATTGAGGGTGGCTATGACAGCTTCATGCTCTTCCCATTTGGGCCTGTCATACGCTTCCATCCTATCTAGCACAGATTAGAACATTTCACGAAGGGCCGTAGGGCTAATTGACCAGCCAACAGTTGAACGAATCGAGGTACCCGCACTTTTTGACCTGGTGTGTAGGCCACACACGCCCCCTCCATGG
>APFE031449936.1:4343-19472 GCA_000404065.3 Pinus taeda | reverse complement strand
GCAATCTGATTGTCTAACACCTGTCCCTGCTGAACTGAACATGCAACTGAGTTAACTGATGTATTCATTAGTTGTATTATGAGTTAATAACTTGTGAATTAATTAATAACTAATTCAACCAACTCATCTCTAGTCTATTCGCCAGTTAGACTAAATACAACCAGTTTAACAAAGCTAAACTGAACACAACTCCATCAACTGCACCTCCAGTCCACTAAACTCATCTCACTTGAGTTCTAACTGAAGTCCTGCATGCAAATATTAGTCATCCCATAGGTAACCACGTATTTCCTTCTGGGATCTGCATGTACCACATCCGTAGCTCATCCTGAAGTGCTCCAAGAGAATAAGACAAAGTTTATAGTCTAAATATTATTATGAGCTAATAATATTTGACTGTTCTATATTTAGACTGAGCAGTCACTCCGCTGTGGTGTCACTCCGCTGTGGTCTAAAATAGAAGTCCATCTATTTTTCCCAACTTGATCAATCATCCATAAACAACAACCTGCAATCCATAGACATGATCCATATGTCTAAAAATAGACATAGTCTAAAAATAGACTTGCGCCAAAAATAGCCTGCGGGCCCACTTAGTGAAGGCGACTCTTTTCACGAAGCTCCATCATTTGAGAGGATTGGGCTAGTAACTTGTCAACTTGCACTACCTTCGACAGTGAAAGTCCATGATTTTTTCCATGTGTTATTGCTTAAGAAGTATGTTAAAGATGTTGATCATGTGATTGATTGATCTGTATTGCAGGTGGAACCAGATGGAGAATTCCAACTAGAGCCTCAGTATATATTGCATAAAAAGGTTCTCATGCTCCAGAACTGAGAAATCGAGCAGGTTAAAGTGCAGTGGAAGAACTTTGGGCCCGATGAATCTACATGGGAGATGGTGGATTGGATGAAGGGTATGTATCCTTCTTTTTTTTCCAGTTGAGGCAAAGTAGTTTTGGTATGGTGTTTTGGTATATGTCTTGGTATATGTTTGGTACATGTTTGATGATGTTTTGGTATATGTAGATATGTATATGGTTCTAAATACCACCATGAGAAATGTTATAAAGCTCCAATAAGAAGTATGGGTGTCATGTTGTCATGTTATTCTGTGCTGGCATGCCTATAGCATGAGAGCATCCAGAGTCTCCTGGAAGCTAGCAAGCCTATAGCATGAGAGCGTCCGGGGGTCAAGTGGTCCAAAATATCAGTGGGGCCCAAGGGCTAGTTGGCAAAAAGGTTGGGTTGGTTCCAGAGGGTCCTAATGCTCATGTTGAATGTATGTATGGTGTGTTTCGATCGGTTCCGCTTCCTTAACATGACTTAGGAGGTTGAATCATATCATAGTGGCCTTTCATCGCATGTTTACCCTAGTTGGTCGGTTGCTTAGGTAGATGTGGCAAGAGGGTGTTACAATCAACATAGTAAACACCTTCTTTTAATCAAGGTTATGGTGAGGATTAGGAGGGGGTTGTTACATTGATGATGTGATATCTTTGTGAGTGAAACAAAAACAAGTGGTGGAAGGGGTGCATAGTGGTAGAAAAGGTTCTTTGTAGGTTGTATTGAGGTTTAGTGGTTTTGTGTGGTTACTCTGTAAAAAATTAGGTGGTTTTTTTGGTTTCATATGTTTTGTTGCACATGATGATTTAGACATGGCTTTTCTAGTTTATATTAATATGGATTGACAGTTTATGGATGTCTTGGCATATGTGGTGTTCAAGGTAAAATATCGTGTTTGGATTACAAAAATAATTATATAAAGTTAAAACCTACACATATAATTAGATTATATGTGAAACTTTGAAATTGTTTTTAATTCATGAAAGGAATGAATGATTCAATTCACCACAAGGATCAGAAGGATTACAATTGACTATTTGTGGATATTTAAAAAAACTACTTAATAACTTTATAAAGAGCCACAGGTGGAGAGAGAAATTTTCCCATGGTGATGTGTCTAGGGATTCGATGCCGCGACTGCTCGCAACCCACAACCTCTGATGCCCACCTGCATCTGCCCCGTAACCCTGTGGACTTTACCTCCATCCCCCTACGCTAATTGATCTGGGTTACTGCCTAACCGACCCCTGCTGCTGAGTTATACTCCTTTCCTCATAGGCTTACCTCCTTACCCGTTTACTAACCTTCACCGTTTGTTGTTAGTGCTTTTGTCCTCTTCTGGTAGCTGTCATTAATAAATCTTGATAGTTATGGATGAGTTGGGTGACTTCGTGGACCCTTCAGAGGATGTGCCCATCTGGACACCCACCAGGACCACTACTACCAGTTTATTCCCTTTCATGTCTGACCTTACCGATAAAATTGTGGCCCTCCCTCCATTTTCTCGTCCTCGCATCATGTTGGTATCCCTCCCAGAAGACACTCTCTCTCTCCCTGACTTCATCTCTCATCCCCTCTAGTTGCGCTCCCTGGCCCTTACCAATCCTCCATCTAACCCTAGCTACCCTTCTCTGGAAGGTGATTCTACCCTAAACCGACCTCCCGCGATGAACAACCCTCCCTCTTCTGAGCATCACCATGGTTTTGCGGTACTTGGACCAATACCATCTGCTCCGTTGTTCTCTTCGGCCCCCACTTTGGGGCATTATACAAGCATTGTATTGATCTCTGGTATCTTTACTTCTATTCTGCAAGCAGCGACCGAAAACCCTTGGGTTTCTCCTTCTTTGGAACCTACTCAACCTTCCTTGACTCAAGATACATCGGCTACGATGAGTTTTTGGGTTTCAAGAAAGAAAAGGGGTCTTAAGCTTCAGACCAACATGGTGCCCCTCAAATTTGCAGAGGACACTAAACTACTAGACGCTATGGACATTGTCGAAAAGGTTCTAGTGGGTTGGGTACGCGAAAGACATTACAGTGTGGAGAAATTACAACAATGGGCCTCAGAGGTCTGGGGTGAAACCTGAAGGATACCCTGAAGGTTTAGACATTTGTCAAAGGTTGGTTTGCATTTCACTTCAGCTGTCTGGAGCATGCGAACTGGGTGTTATCCATGGTTTGGCATATTGATCAGACCCCTGTCTTACTCAGAAGATGGACAACCCTTTTTGATTCGGAGCGGGAGAGGGTCGAAGCTGGCCCTATATGGGTCCGACTACTCGGACTACCTTTGCATTTTTGGACAAAGGATGTCTTCAAGCATATTGGTAATGCCCTTGGCATTTACCTCACTTTCGACGCATCATACCAGTCTTTGGGGAGGATGGTTTATGCAAGGATCTTGGTTCACTTGGATCTTTCTGAGGGCTTTCTCGAGTACATTGACATCCGATGGAGGAATAATACCAGAAGACAACAGCTGGATTATGAGGGCATACCATTCTGTTGCTGTAGGTGCCATAAGGTAGGGCATCTTTATAAAGACTGCCCCTGCTGGGCAAATCTAAAAATCAGCCCTCTGCACAGGATACTACGACCCACCCGCATACTTCCCAGGATGTTCAACCTCGGAGCTAGGCGTCTATTTCTCCTTTGAACATGGGTGCTTCTGAGGTCCCGACCAGACAGCTGAAGACTCCAGCAGAAAAGATTGCGGCACCCCCACAGCCGAAGAAGCAAGGGCGGCCTCCCAACCATCCTCATCTGCCTCCTCCTACTCATCCTCAGTCGCCATCTGAGGGCTCGCCCTCATCGGGTATGAATCTTCCCTTCATCCCCGCTTCCACTTGCTGCTCATCTCATATTGATTGCATTTTATCAAGTTATTTTTCTGATCGACATGTCATGAATCCATCCACTGAAGATCTGAAATTGGGTCAAGATTCTGACACCCCTTTCTCTGCTCTGCTCTCCTGCCTAATTACATCTTGCCCCATATTCTCACCTACCCCCTCCACGCCTACTCCCTCTCAACTCCTATCATCTTCATCTATCTTCCAGGCCCCCCCACCTTGGGGGTACATGACTCGCTCGAAATCAAAGAGATAAGCCCAGGACCATGTCGGGCTTGATATACTCCACTCTCCCCCTCCCCCTAAACTCCATAGGGGTCAACCTTCCAATCTATCGAAAGCCCAAGGCACTGTTGAAGATGAGATTGCTTTGGGGGTTCAATCTACTGTCCTAGGGACACTTAAAGCTAGAGAATCCCAGTCTGTCCCCCCTCCATGAAGATTTTCTCTTACAATTGTAAAGGGTTGGCTAGGTCGGACAAAAAGATAGCTCTTCATCATTTGCTAACCAATGTACCGCTTGATATTATTTTCCTACAAGAGACCCTGGGACTTGCATTAGACATCTCACAGTCCGTCCAAAACAAGCTTCTTGGATGGATTTTCATTAGACTTGATGCACATGGGAGATTGGGGATTAGCTTTGGGCTATAACTCTCATACCATCAAGTTGCTCAATTGCTGGGGAGGTTTGGGCCATCTTGGAGTAGATATCAGATCTTCTGAACTGGGTACGAATTTTCTAATATATAATGTTTATGGGCCTTGCCAAAACAAACCTGCTTTTTGGCAGAACCTCCTAAGTACTGATTTATTCTTGACTAATCACTTGATCCTTAGTGGTGACCTTAATTTTCCATCAGACATACTGAATCCTGGGGACACAGGGCACAACGAGACTCCCTTTCAGATTACTTTCTATCTGAACTGGACACTCACCATTTGATTGACATCCCCTCTGCTAAAACTCAAGCGACATAGAGGAACAACAGGACTGGGGAAGACAGTTTGGCCCATAGGCTTGACTGCTTCCTTGTCAAGGAAAAGGTTATGAACTTGGGTTTTCATATCAGACATTAGGTAGGTACAGGTGGGATCTCTAATCACCTACCCATCTACTTGGAAATTGATGGAGGGAAAACAAAGCCTAAAGGACCCTTCAAGTTCCGTTCTGTATGGCTCAAGGAAGACTCCTAAAAAAGAATGGTCACTAATTTCTGGAAGGCCAACCCCCCTAGGAGGATGGAAGACAGTATTAAAGGGTTTATACACAATATTACAATCTTGAAGAGAATGTCCAAACTTTGGGCACATAACAAAAGAGTATAGGAGGAACAATCTCTCTGTAGGATTGAATTTGAAATCGCTGCATTTGAAAAAGATCTTGGAGGAGTATACATTACAAAGGAACATAAGGAAATGATGGTTTCTCATTACGCTACCAGGGCAAAATTCTCAAAGATAAGAAAGAAACCTAGCACCTAAGAAGTAGAGCCATATGCATGCATGAAGGGGACAAAAATACAAAATTCTATCACAAATACGCCAATGGAAGAAAGGAAATCAACACCATATGGTAGCTACAAAATGAGCAGGGTCGGGTTGTTAATACATTCCCACAACTTGTTGAACTTGCGTCCTCTCATTTCAAGCGCACATACCATGCTCCCAGGGATATCAACTTGGCAGAAATCATTAGGGTAGCATAGCTCTTCCCCAGATTTGTGGATCCTGAGGAGGGAGGTGATTTAGTAAAGGTAGTTACTTTGGAGGAATTGGAAACCACTTTAAAGTGGTTCAAAAAGGATAAAAGTCTGGGACCCGATGGTTGGTCGATAGAATTCTACTTGGATTTCTTCGACACCATTGGGGAGGTCTTGCTCAAAATTGTTGAGGACTCAAGAACCAGAGGATATCTTGAAACCTTAATCACCTATGCTTTCATTGCACTCATTCCAAAGATAGACAATCCAGACTCCTTTGAGGATTTTCGTCCCATATCCCTTTGCAACTGTATATATAAGATCATAGCTAAGATCATTGCAAATAGGATGAAACCTATCCTTTCTAATCATATCTCTCCGGAACAATTCGCCTTCCTACAAGACAGATAAATTCATGAAGTTGTGGGTACTGCTCAAGAAGTAATACATACTCTACACTCTAGGTGTGGCAAAGGTATGATTATGAAGGTCGATTTATCAAAAGCTTTCGACAGGGTAAATTGGCTATATATTAGAACGTTGTTAACTCATTTATGTTTTCCTTACTTATTCATCAAATGGATCATGAGTTGCATTACTAATATCCCTTTCAGTATTTTAGTGAACGGAAGTGCCTCTCACTTCTTTACTTCTGAAAGGGGACTGAGACAGGGATGTCCTCTCTCGCCTTTGCTCTTCCTGCTAGTTATGGAAGGCCTCAGTAATCTCATCAAAGAAGATCATCGAAGGGGTAGATTAAAGGGCATAAAGATAACAGAAGGTTGCATCCTGACCCATCTTCTCTTTGTAGATGATATCCTTGTATTTATCAATGGCAGTATTAGGGACATTAGTATCATCAAAGTCAATTTCTCCCTTTTTCAAGAGGCAACGAGTATGATCATAAACGACAGAAAGTCCACTTTGACAGCAACCGAATGTACTCCACATGAGATATACTTTGCTCTGCAACGTTTCCATTTCACTCAGCTGCAACTATCCGATGGCTTAAAATATCTGGGTTACAAGTTGAAGCCATTACGCTATAAAATCGCTGACTGGACTTGGCTCATCTCCAAGATGGAGAAAAGACTTAATACCTGGTACCTCAAATACCTCTCGCATGAAGTTCATCTCACTCTAATCAAAATCGTCCTGGAGGCCACTCCTGTATATTGGATGTCCCTAGCTTGGATACCCAGAGGAATTCTCACTAGAATAAAATCCCTCTGCTGTAGATTTCTTTGGCAAGGGAACAAACAGGGCAGGACTTTTGCATGGGTTAGGTAGGAGGCCCTAAACCTACCAAAAAAATGGGTGGGGGGGGGTTGGGGCCTAAAAAAACTAAAAGAATTCTCATCAGCACTTGCTGCCAAACTTGGTTGGCAATTAGTATCAGCAGATCGCCTTTGGACAAGAGTTACATATGCCAAATACATTGCTCTGATGCACACTATGGACTGGATTAGAAGACCCCACCTAAGCACCACGGGCACCTCTATCATCTGGAAGGCCATCTTAAAAGCTTTGAACCCCATCAGAGAGGGCATCACATGGAGAATTCGTTCTGGGAACACAGTTCGAATTAGCCTTGATCTGTGGGTGGGATGTGGGAACATGCACCATCTTCCTATGGAACTCATACATTATCTCCAGCAACATAACATTTCTTATATTGGACAAATTGCAAACTTGGAGAGCTCCTCTTTTCTCCAACAGACCCAGAAAATTGTTCATCATTTAAACATTCCTCCTATTTGGACACAGCACTGGGAGGACTACACTCAGGCCCTCACAGAAGCCCACATCCGTGTCCTTGATGGTGACGATGAGATTATATGGGCTCTTTCAAAAAATGGACGATACTCACCAAAAGAAGGGTATATGACACTGTCGACACAAAGGAAGCCTCTAATGCTTTTCGACTGGTGGAGACATATTTGGAAGCTTAAAGCTCCTCCCAGAACTAGGCTTTTAATGTGGACCATCCTACGGAACAAAATCCCAACTGGTGATAACCTCCTCAAATGAGCAAAATATGGTCCCCATTGGTGCAGCATTTGCAAGAAGGAAAATGAATCTACTTCCCACCTGTTTCTGGAATGTACAGATGCCTGTAATTTGTGGAAACTTATCCTCCCTCCCATCGCCCCCTCTGCAAATTGGGTTGGCAATACTATTCTTGAGGCCTGGCAGTCTTGGTACAACACTTCATCATCGCATAAGCTCTGGAACCTCCCCCTTCTGATTTCCTGGCCTATTTGGATTGCCAGAAACCGTATAATATTTCAGGACATGGTGCCAAACTGGGCTATATTGGCGGCCAAAGTCATGGCCGATTATTCTCTCATTCCATATGATCCTCCCCCACGTAGCACCCACATCCCCACTCCTGTTCAAATTGACCACAACAAACCTTGGGCTTACTTTGATGGTGCAACACAAGAGCAGGTTGTGGGGGGGGCCTATTCTACATATAAACCATCAACATACTTTTAGGATGCTCATAGGCTTCCGAAGAGGCAATAACAATTCTGCTGAGCTCCTTGCCGCAAAACATCTCATTCATTTTGCTTTGGAAAAAACACTGTAGAGATCTACAATTATTTGGGGACTCCAAAATTATTTGTGACTGGCTGAACAGGAAAACTAGATGTTCTACTTATGCATTGAATCATATCTTGGAAGAAACATTGAGATTGATTACATCTTTTGATACTTTACATGCTCTCCCATTTACAGGGAGCAGAACAGGGTTGTCGATAGCTTATCCAAAGAGGCTGCGCTCGGGGAGTCAGGCATCTGGTTGATTAGAGAGCACCATGGTGAAGCATTCTACCAATATCTCTATCAGCCATTCATGGACCTACAAGTTTAATTCATGTCATTGTTTTGGATTTGCATTGAACAGGCACATACCATTTTTGTATGTATATATTGACACACTGAAAAGTATGGATAACAGTATGGTGACTGTTTGGCTTACAACCTTTTTTATTGTTGCCCCTTGCGTGGAACAATGGCAACAATTTTGTTTATACATGACATGTTTATGAACTGCATATGCACCAGCATCTACATAATGTAATTTCCTTTCTTAATGAAATTACGATTTTTCCTTATGAGAAAAAAAAAAGAGCCACAGGTGGAAATTTTTTGGCTTATGGTTAGTCTAAATTATTTGTTCAAAAAATCTCAATGGCAACCACATGTATTGAATCTCATAAAGTATTCCTCATATATGTTGCTTATTGATTTTTTTAGCTCACAGATTTTGCGTTGTTTATGTTACAGGGAATATAGACAATAAAACATTATTTAAAATTATTAGTGTGTTGGGAACATATACATACCAAGTAATGTAGTATAATAACACAACTCCTCATCACTATTCTCATAATCTATTGAAGGAAAAAGTGGACTGGCCAACAAAACAAAGTGATTGATGCTAATCCTTATCTCTTTAAGGGCCATGTCTCATGCAACTTCTTATATTACATAATAATAATAAAATTGTTAAATTTTTCATCTTAGATTTAATTTTATGCAACTTTTTCTATTCCACAATTTGAAAATTTTGAAAAACTTCTCAAAATATATTGGGAAATAAAAAACATTTAATATCTCATAACATACTATTAAGGAAAAATATTATAATGGAAAAAAAAGTTTAACCCACCATAGTAAAATTTAAAGTGATAAATGTCGGAGCACTAAATAATAAGAATTGAATGCTTAAGGCAATACTCATTTTCTAACAACTTTTACAAAAGGACCAAACAAAGAATTAAAATGATCATTTCATAATTTTAAAATTTTTTGTAGTCCTCTATTTATACCAACCTAGATCCATCTTAATCTAGATTTATCAAGCGCTGAGAGGGATCAAATCTCTTAAGGTGCGAACCTTTTTTAAGTATAAAACTTGAAAAAACATTTACACATCAAAAAATTTGATCTCTCGGTACTTAATAAATTTGAGTTTACAATAAATCTAAACTAATAATATAACATAAATTAAAATCATTAATAAAAATAGAAATTTTGTTTAATTTAAAAATTAAAATCCAAAACTTTATAAAAAAATAACATACTTCTCTCATCAACCAATCCATCTATCAACAACTTATACTTTGTTCATATTAAAAAAAAAGCAAAGAATAATGACATCTTCAACATTCAAACAGTGATCCATTATATCCATAAAAATGAAAAAACCTCTTAATTTTTTTTTTTTATCGAAAACCATTTTTTTAACACATGGTGAATCAGTACTTCCATCATCACCGACCATGACTAGTTACTAATTTGTTTTTTTAATAGTTACTAATTTGTTTTTGTTTTTTTCTTTTAAGACAATGAATATTTAGACCTAATTAGAGCTCCAACTCTTATTTGTTTAATGAAGTTTCACGCTAAAGGAAGTGGCCTACTTGCTCGTGGCATGTCTGAGCAAACAAATTTAAAGAAGCGAGGTAGAGAGTATCACTTTACGCAACTATGAAAGGTAAAACTTTAAGCTAAAGATGGTGACTTCGAGGCTTAAAGTCATAGAGTCAATGTCCAACAAGATGGGACTTTGCCTCTTCCTTCACCACCATTGGATGGGTTGTGAGTTGGTTGGGGTTAGTTGTGGGAAGTGACGGAACTTTATATTTTAATTAAAGTTGTTTTTATGGGTTATTCTAACATTTTGAAATAGTCCAAGAGGTATTACTTTGAAAGGCATGATGAAGTCAGCATGAAAGGTATGATGAAGTAAGCATAAAAATTATGGTACACGAGGTCCATAATGTTCAAATTTTATAAATTTTAAATTTAGTTAATTTTTATACTAATAATATTCAAATTTATAAAATGTAATTTTTATTAAATATTTTAATATATAAAAATCATCAATATTATTAGAGAAAAGTTGAAAATTTGAATTTATAATAGTTTTTTTTATTGGGTGGGAAAAGTTGTTGTGTTCAAATGTAGGTTGACTCATTACAGTTATTCAAGGAAAACCATGTCATTTGGAATAACTTGTTTGTGGTCCGTAAGGGGGTAGGTTTTCACTTCTCCAGATGTCTCTGGGTCTTGGGTCATTAACTTGTTTCCTTATATTCACTCTTGCTAGATGTCTCTGGGTTTTGGGTCATTAACTTGTTTCCTTACATCTAAGGAAGACTAACTCGTTGGTGGTCCGTAATGGGGCAGTTTTTCACTCCTCCAAATGTCTCTGGGTCTTGGGTTGTTAACTTGTTTCCTTATATTCACTCTTGCTAGATGTCTCTGGGTTTTGGGTCGTTAACTTGTTTCCTTACATCCAAAGAAGACGAACTCTTAATCAAACAGAAACAATTTTAAATTTATAATAATTATTTTCATATTCTCTTTAAATTTCTCTATGATACACCCATCTATGGAGTAGTAAATTTTTTTTACATGATGTTAATCTTTGCATTAAACCATGCGTGTATGGATAGGATTATATGTATTTAACGTTAATTTTACTAGGTCTCAGTACTTCCACCTGAAAAGTTGAGAGTAACGTGGTTTCCCTTTAATGTTAATGGAAAAGACTTTCCGGAGGTTAGTGGATATGACTGGCCTTACTGCTGGCACTGCCAACTCCTAACACTTGGCTCCGACATTCAATTCTGCCGGCTCCGTCACGTGAAGTGATGAGATCCGGGTGGCCCTGAAATTCACGCCCTCGATTCCACCACCCTCATTGACAGTTGGGATGTTCTGCTGCCCATCCGAGGGCTGTGATGCATCGTATGACTTCTCCATGGTTTATGCGGAGACACGAGGTAACCAAAAGATCATTTTTCCAGTGTTCTGCAACAGCTCTGGCTAGCTTGCTACGAACCCCGCCCAAACTCTTCTGCTCTATGTGGATGCCACTGGGCCTTTATTCTGCCAAGCACAATCCTGGAACCCGCCATGGTTATACAGCTTGGTTTTCTGGTAAATGTTGCGCCATGCAGTAATTTTTTTGATTTGGTTCGTTTCCTTAATTTGCTTCTCACAGGGTTTTCAATTTGGATTATCACTCATTTCATCTAATGGGTTCTCTTATTTGGTTTGTTCCATGATCGAGGATAATGCTATCAACCTCTAGCATCTGTTCATTGGGTCTGGTCGGTGTTGTTCGGTTTGTCGAGTTCTCCCGATTCCTAAATCACCCAACAGATATGTTCCTATCGGCAACACATTGGTTAAAGTTAATTTTAGGCTTGATTGCCAGTATTCATTCCTCGAACGGTGAGCAGAGGGTCTCTCTTTTAATTTCTTTGGAAAAGGCCACGCTGCCCATGACCTTACGTCCACTCCTCATTGTTTGACACAAAGAGATGGCGAATTTCTCACGCCACACCAGCATGTCCTGCACCCTTCAGGCTTCAGGGTAACCTATCCTCGGTGTAGCTATGCCAATCTGAGGCCTGGGTTTCTCAGTGTTTATAAACATGGATATTCCTTCGACTACTTTTAAAATTGTTCTATAATTAAGTTTTGTTTATGGGCACAATAGAGGGTTTAACCCTGGTGGTTGACTCTTGTGGTTACAAATTGTTATTACAGTGCACGGCTGTTATTATTTCCATTTACCAAGTTAAAGTGATAGCCTTCGCGGCCATTCTATATGTTATTTCCAAATGAATTGGCTTAATCTTTGCTATGCAGGGCATAAATTATTATAACGTTTATGTTTAACGTCACCTTCCAGGGTTTTGGAATGATGGCAGTGGTGCATAAATTATTATAACGGTTCTGTGGATATCTCATTGTAATGTTTGTTTATGCACAGTTTTGTACATTGAAGCACCACTGTAATATTTTCACCTGCTAGATTGGTCCTGATCGCATTCTGTTTAAGCCGCTCCCGTGTGGGAGCAAGATGGTTGTTTGGCAATCCTGCGATGCATGAGGGCGTTCTCCTTCGGAACTAGCCCTAGCATTCGGCTGGCCTACCATATGATTATTTTCACGATTTGTATTATATTTTTTTTTACTAAACCTAATACCACTACATAAAAGTCTGGTTAATGCTTACTGTAGCTGTTGCATGAATGTCTACCATCGTTTGGTTGGTTATATGCAAGTTCATTATTCTGTTATTTATTTATTTATTTATATTTAGTGGTCCTACGATGCGCGCTTTGAACTCCTATACTCTGTTCCTTAAGCTTACTACGTTCTCATGCATCTATTCGTGCTTAGGTGGTAGTCTTAAATACATCCAGCAAATGTCTACCAGGTAAGTTTTTTTTCTTTTGTCCATTTCAGGGTCAGCCTCTTGCCCTCTTGTTTCTGTTGTACGTACTTGAATTTCCCACCATATAGTAATGTTTTTTTTTATTGTCAGTCTCTATTGTCTTTTCCCACAGTTATCTTTTTATTTCATTTTAAGAGAAAACAAAGCTCTGCTCTTCCACTAACTCGTACCACAGTAAAAATAACTTCTAAAGGAAGACCACTATATCATCCTACAGTTGTTGTAAGGAAAAAGAAACCCTCCAGACCCTCCTACAATACAAATGTATTTCTAAACAGAGATTTACCAACTATTTTGTTCCAAGTGATTCTTTTACTTACCTGGAATTGTTGACTTGTTAGGATCTTTCTGATAGTCGCCCAAACCTGGGTCTGCTTCAATTCAACTGCCCGACCATGAGATTCGTCTTTCGAGACCAGAAGCTCCCCCCTTTCTACTTGCTATATCGCAATATTCCGCAAGTTGCTCGTACAATGAGCAGGGCTATCTGGTCATCAATAGACTTAGCCACCTTTCTTTCCTTCTTGAATATTTTTCCCTTTTTCTCTGTTTGTCACTACAACGGAGATTTTTCCTCCTCCTCCCTCCTTTTCTCTAGAAACTTTTCCAGTTAGGGGAGGTAGTTAGGGTTTCTTGCACAACAACCGTCTTTCCACCTCAAGAGGACAACTTCCTCCTTGAGAATTACCTTCTTTAAGGAAACACCCTCATGAAAAACAAATTATATTTAAATTCTAAACAAATAATAATAACAGGTTCAGTTTATTTTTACCACAGTAAATCAATAATTTACATTTTATCCCCGAGCATTACATCTTCCCCCCCTGAGATTGGACATCGCCCCGATGTCTTTCAGTCATGAACAGCCCTGGATAAGTCCTTTGCATAAGTTCTTCATCTTCCCAAGTGGCCTCATCAGGCCCAAAGTGTTGCCACTGCACTTTAACTTGGGTAATATCCCGCTTCTGCAGCGTTACTTCTCTCGCAGCCCTGGATAAGTCCTTTGCTCAACGGTTCGACCCGGATTTCTCCTTCTGGTTCTACCTGCAACATGCAACATCCTAGGTCAGTTTTCCTTTAGGGAACTCATTTAATTCTATCTACCAGGCTATTCCTTACCTGTATATCCTGCCAGTTGATCACATGCTTAGGATCGTAAACATATTTTTTTAATACGGAAACATGAAAAACGTTGTGGACCCGTATATGACTTGGCAAGGCGAGCTGGTATGCTACTGGCCCGATTCTAGTCAAGATCTAAAAAGGTCCACAGAATTGGGGTGCTAGCTTAGCGCACCCGCTCCATTGTAATGTGCTCTTTTTTGCTCAGATTCTCACGTACACATGATTGTCGACTTGAGACTCTTTAAACCTCCTCTTCTGATTAGAAAAGTTCTTTTGCCTATCCTGAGTTGCTTTTAGATTAGCACGTATCTTTTTAACTAGCTCTTCCATTTCCTTAAGCATTTCAGGTCCTAGCATCAGCCTGTCTTCTGGTCCACCCCAACTTGAGGGGGTGCGGCACTTTCGCCCGTATAATACTTCAAAGGGGCTCATTTGCAATGATGTATGATAGCCATTATTGTACGCAAACTCAACCAAGTGTAGGTAATCCTCCCACTTATGTGGTTGCTGCATCACATATGCCCTTAACATGTCCTCCAACACCTGATTAACCCGTTCAGTCTTCCTGTCAGTTTGAGGGTAGTAAGCCATGCTAAAGTTCAACTGAGTCCCCAACTCTTCGAACAATGTTTTCCAAAAGATCGATGTAAATTTTACATCACGGTCTGAGATTATTATCTTTGGCAACCCATGCAATCTGAATATATTTTGCATGAAAATATAGGTGACCTACACAGCTCTGTAAGTAGATTGTACCGGTATAAAATGTGCTGACTTACTTAACTTGTCCACTGTAACAACCCAAAAATAGCTATCTGATTAATTTTAACATTAAATTTAAACTATGAAACTTAGACTTACCTGTGGTAGGAGTAGGCTTACCGCAACAAGGTTTTGGGGACTACTCTCCTCCCAACCGTAGGCTCAATTGTGCAGGATTCTACTACAACTGGCCACCCCCGAGCCCTCAATCAACGACTACTGCCAATGCTCCTAAGTCTTAGTATACCATTCTCCCAAGAAGAGAATGACAGATAACATCTCGGAATGATAGAATGCAAGAATGCCTCTCATCTTCCTCACCATCTATTAAATAGAACAACATTGGATGGGGAACCACATGCACACACTCCATGTGTCTACATGCAACTTGATTTTTAGCCTTCTTGTTTTATTTCTTTACTTTTCTTTTGATTTTTAGCTTTCTTGTTTTATTTTCTTCTTTTTGATAGCTTTACTGATTCTTTTTATTGCTTTATTTGTTTTATTACTATTTACTCTTATTTAGAGCTTTAGTGTAGTTATTACTATTTTTATTATTTTTATTTATTTT
>APFE031449932.1:121592-181149 GCA_000404065.3 Pinus taeda | reverse complement strand
GTACTATCAGTTGGATGAATATTTTTCCTATAAAGGAAGCTCATCCATGATGAGGATTTATCTCCTTCAGGTTTGTGCAGTTATTTCAGAGGTTAGTGTTGTGCGTGAGGTGAGAATCACACAGGTTGCAGCTGGAGGACGCAGAAAAACTGTGCATAGAAATAGGAGGCTTGGAGGGCAGAGGGGAAGGTTTGTGAGAAGCCTTTGACTGTCGATGAGCAGCAGAGGAATTGTATTGAGAGCTGGATAGCTTCTGAGCTAATGCTTTGTGTAATCCAGATATATTTCCACTTGTATGATAATACAATGTTGGGGTTTTATGTTGGTGCTTTCCCCAGTGATATATTCTGTGTTATGTGTAATTGATTCCTTCTTATCATTTATATGTGTTCATGCTTGATGTTGCTCATGGTTGATTAAGCTTCCGCTAAATTGTTTGTAGAAGTAGATCAAGTTTTTTACTTTAGTACATTGCATTACCAGGTGATCTACAGGTGGGAAATTTTTACATGGTATCAGAGCTAGTTGATTTGTAGAAAAAGTTCTACATGGTATCAGAGCTAGCTGATTTGTAGAAAAATTCTACAAAATTTTACATGGTACCAGAGCACAGGTGATCAAGGAGAGAACAATATACTGAGAGGAGATTTCAAAGTTTTGAGTTTTGGGCTAAGAGTTTGCAGAGCAGATATGAAAATTTATGTATAAAATTTTCAGAAATAAATAGCAGATTTGGATTCCTTGCGGAAAAATACCCAAAATAAAAGAAAAATCGGCTGAATCGGAGTTCAGATGAGGGAAATATCGCTGATTTAAAATCAACTCTTTTTCTAGAAAATTTCGTGACGGCGGGAAAGTGGGAATAGATTGGTATGCTAGCCAAGAACCTGTATGCACTTGAGTTATAAGATACATGCAAAGCCTTGAGGAGCAAGGCAAAGGTTAGATACTTGGTGGTTGAGAGAGAGAATAAATTACCTCTCAACATGCAGCGCCAGAAGAAGTCTTAGACGATTGTGGAGGAGCCATGATTGGTGCAACAACTTAATGAGGTTGTGGAGCAGCCACAACAGGGGAAGGCGAGTGGAGATCAAGTAGAGACATTTACTCATGCAGAGACCTCCAATAGGGGGAAACTTCGAGCCAGGTGGGCAGAGGGATCACATGCAGCCATACCTCAAGGTAGGAGGTGGGGCGATATAGAGTGATCGTCCCAAGGAGGAGGGGCAGGATCCTTGAGGTACCTAACCACTTGGATGAGACCTTGCTATGGGAGTCCCAATGTGGAGTAGTGGGAACTGACTGATTGGGTAGAGACAGATGCGGATGGAGCGGCAGAGAGAGCTACAGTGTAGGGAATCCCAGGACAATGCAGAGCATGCACGTTGCAGCAATGCGAGAGGCAGAAGTGTGTTGCACAGTGCAGGCTAGCACAGAGAAGGGTGCAACGGTGCGAGATGCATGGAGATGTTGCAGTAGCGCAGAGGTCAGAGAGGGAGCACTTGTTAGCAGCAGGTAGAGATTTAGCATCAGAGTATGTTTTTAGCCCAACATAGTGGTTAGTGGGGAGTTTTTTTGTTCCTAGTGTTGCTGGAGCAACCGCACTTGGTAGATGTGTTGCATACAGAACATTCCAGAGTTACAGGATCAGGTTCGAGAGGAAGCCTTTCTTGTTGGGAGGGAGTGTTGAAAAATGTGCAACAAGAAATGCTAAATTTAGGAAGTGCTAAAAATAGAATTGCTAAAAATAACACTTCTAAAAATAGCAGTTTGGCCAATGAGCATTTTGGCTACCTTGGGTGAGAGGTGAAACTGCTAAAAATAAGATCTTCTAAAAATAGCATTTTTGGGTCCCTTCCTATTTATAACAGTCCCTGGTCTATCTATAGGAAGTATATTCGAATTTGGTCTTACCAGCAGTTTGGAATATTAATTAATTAACTCTCCATGAGTTAATTAGCTAAGGAAAAGCAAACTTGAAGTCTTTGTGAGAACATGCAATTATTTCTCCACTAATTGGAGAATGTGTCCTTGATTTGCTCCACTGATTGAGGAATTAAGGATGAGTTTTATATTGAGAGGATCAGTTGACTTAGTTTAACTTAGTCAAGTTCAGTTAGATTAATTTAACAAGTTGTTAAATTAATGAGATATAGTTTGTTAATGCTTGCATGCATGTGACAACCTATTATTTTAAGATAACTGTGTATCCACTCATGGATAACTGATGCAGTCAGTTCTGTCAGGGACCCAGTTGAGATTAGAGAAGGGACAATGTACTATTAGTTGGATGAATAATTTTCCTATAAGGAAGCTCATCCATGATGAGGATTTATCTCCTTCAGGTTTGGTGCAGTTTATTTCAGAAGGTCAGTGTTGTGGTGTGAGGTAGAATCACACAGGTTGCAGTTGGAGGACCAGAAAACTGTGCATAGAAATACGAGGCTTGGAGGGCAGAGGAGAAGGTTTATGAGAAGCCTTTGATTGTCTATGAGCAGCAGAGGGATTGTACTGAGAGCTGGATAGCTTCCGAGCTAAGGCTTTGTGTAATTCAGACATATTTCCACTTGTATGATAATACAGAGATGGGGTTTTAGGCTGGTGCTTTCCCTTGATTATATCTTCTGTGTTATGTGTATTTGATTTCTCCATATCAGTTATATGTGTTCTTATTGATGTTGCTCATGTTCGATTAAGCTTCCGCTAAATTGGTTGTAGAAGTAGATCAAGTGTTTTACTTTAGTACATTGCATTACCAGGTGATCTACAGGTGGGAAATTTCTACATGGTATCAGAGCTAGCTAATTTGTAGAAAAAGTTCTACATGGTATCAGAGCTAGCTGAATTGTAGAAAAATTCTACAAAATTCTACATGGTATTAGCACAGGTGATCAAGGAGAGAACAATATACTGAGAGGAAATACAGAACCCTCAGGAGACAAGTCATCTACTCAGACAGCTTGTCCGTGGGTCCAACTGCTATTCTGTAGCTCTTAGGCCATAGTCGCTCTCATGCTATGGGCAAGGGAGTGACCAGAAACCCAAAGTCGCTCTCACAGGCCTGCCTGCCAGCGACTGTGGACCAAAATTGCTAGTTCTGTGCCAATGACCCTGGGATTTAAGCCACTTTTCTAGCCCAGGATCCTATCCTCTGCCCATAACTTGTTGTAACTTCCAGAATTCATTAAAAACATAATAACAATTTTGATCAAAGAAAAATCACCCTCAGGATTAGGCCAGAGCATCCCAACCGGGATTGACATTTTGTCAAACACTTGGCGTTAATGCAACCTATGGGTTTAGGTTACAAGACAGAGTATAAACGACTGAAACAACTTATGAAACATAACTAGAAAGATCACCTCCTTCTCCATTGAACTACTACATCATCAATTAGGTCTTGCATCCATCCATTTAACAGTTACAAGTATATACACGAAATAACCATGACATGAATCAATCATTCAACCATGCTTATAACCAGCATAAAGCCATATAAATATCAGAGATATCACAACCATTAAATCCACATATAAATCAATGCAAAAGTAAGGGAACTTAGCCTTTATTAATCATAGACAAATCCGACTGGGTTCAGGACTTTCGCATACCACCAGACCATAGACATGGCTGAACCAAATCTCTCTTTTAGCCAGTCACCCCCATGCCATATTCCAAACATGAATGTGGGATCTCATAGAACAACCAATCCAAGGACAACCAAGGGAATCTAGAGGTTAAACCACCTCCACCCTCACCAAACCTTGATCACACCAAAATCGGTGCTCCGATCACAACCGAACAAAACTGGGAATGCCATTCGGAATCCATCACTTTCCTTGAGGAATTTTCCGTCTCTTTGTCTCCCAGGCTTTACCGCAATCCAACTTGGATCACTAGGCCCTAGGCTTTATTATGTATCCTGCCAAAACCGGTCAAGGGATTCCTAGGCCTTTGGGAATGAACGTTGAGACCACCTCCGCCCTGGATTCCAAAATCTATCCGGCAAACCAAAGCTCAAAAATCGAAATAACATCCCAACATTCCATGGCATCCGGAAAAAGGATAGGCTAGGCTAAAATCCACTATCATAAACTGGCAAAACCATGCCACTGATAGCAAGAGAACCATACACCAACATGCAAAGCCATGCATGTCCAAACCAGCTAGGAAATCACACATGCAAAAGGTTACTTGCAAGTATTCCCGCTGAAGTTGCTTGATCCTGCTTTCCTTTCCTTGATCCTTGCTTGAGTGCTCCAAGAAAACTCTAAGTGACCAAGAGAGTGAGAGAGAGAGAGAATAATGAGAAAGCTCCAAACTTGAACTTGACAAAAGCCATGAACTGATCCTCAAAAGTCTTTTTATGCATGAGGCCTCTAATTTTTTCATTTTCCATTATTTTCCTTCAATTTCCTCTTCACATGCAACCTGTGACCTTTCACCTTACTTTTCTCCTATTTTTCTTTATTTTCATAAATAAATGTGCCAAAACTGCCTTTTTGCTTTTTAATGCCTTTGCCTTAGCTTTTGCCAATTTCCTTAGCCAGCAAACATTCAGTGATGCCCACTAGGATATCTTTGCCCAACATTCAGCTTGGAACAAGTGTCCGCAGTCGTAGTTTTCCTTTATCAACTTTTATTACATGAACTTTTCACTAGGGCTGTTACATCATTGTTGTAATAGGATCTGGCCTTTGCCTTGTGAGTCCCCTGACAAGGCCTGCTATATTTTGAGGCAACAATACCAACTGGTCCAAATTGGCTAGTTACGACAAAAATTGGGACAGTTCATTAATGGTGGACATGGCGACGATGTGGACCCATAGGTGGGTCTGGTACCTAACTGGTCCAAACCGACCAGTTCTACTAAAAACTTGGCTGGTTCATTAATGGCGCATGTGACAAGGACAAGAACCTGTAGGTTGTGTTTTTAGGTGGTTTCTAAGGAAACCATGGGTAGCTTTCCTCCAAAATTTGTCCCCCCCTTAACTTATAAAAACAGCCTTGAGCTCTTATTTGCCTCACGCTTCTCATTTCAAGTTTTCTGCAACAACACTAAGTTTTGCAGCAATAACAAGAAATTTAGAGGTTCTTTGTCATCTTGGGGTTGGTTTGGAGCTGTCTAGTGGAGTCAGTGTATTTGGGAGGAGGTTTTGGCAGCTGGTTTTCATCCTTGGGTATGATTTCTCTCTTTTAAAATTCCAGATTTGATTGCTGTCCCTGTTTTTATTTTTTTGCTCCCTTTTCAAATAAAAGACAAGTCATATTCATGGGCTAAATCTGCCTTTTTTATGTTTTGAAATTTATCATAGCTTTGCATTTTACTTGGTTGCCTTTTTTTCTTTCTACTTACAGATCTTTTAACCTTCAAATCTGAAATTTCATCATCTACCATGGTCATAAAAAAACACTGCATGGGTTCATGGTGATGTGTAGAATATCCAAGAAATTCTGATCTTCTAGTATGAACAATCTCAAAACAAATTTTCTTTTCACATACACAATTTATCTACCAAATAGCAGTGGAATAGAACAGAAATAAGATGCACAATTTCACACAAGAAACAACACAATTTTCTAGGGAACCCAAGAGGGAAAATCTGCACTTGCTTTAGAATTTTATTGAGGAAAAATTTGGCAATAGATCTCTTACAAATAACCCTGCTTCAATAGAGGATACAATCTGCTCTCTCAGCCTTAGTCTAGGCTTGAAAGAACCTCCAAGATGCTGATCTTCTTCCTCCCACTATGCACACTAGATGCTCCTATTTCCTAGCACAAATCCTTAGGAAATAGGCCCCTATTTCCTAGAGTTGGATGAGCTCCTATGAAATAGAGATTTCCCCTATTCCTATGCACATTTCCAAGAAGAAATGATCTCCACAATAAATCGCACAAGAAACTCTTGGCTCGTTCCTCCACAAACTCTCTTGCTCACAAACTCATGCCCAAGGATGATGAATAACAAGTATGCCTTCAATCTCCTTATAAGTAATTCGATTTTGCTATTGTTAGTGAGTTTTCTAAATTAGGAGATGAACTGGAGCTTTTCTAGTTAAGAAAAGTCAACACACTTAGTTAAGTGGATCCTCCTAAAATTTAAGAGGCTAACTCCACTTGAGAATTCAGTTCCCAATTTAATTCACTAGAGGACAGATAACTCGGTCCTCCACAAACTTGCACTAGTCAAACTGCTTTTTGAATTCGTGCATATCACTGAATCTCGTGCATGATTAAGAAGATCACTAAATCGATTCCTTGAATTAAGGCACAAATCAAGCAATCCATTCCTTCTCTACTTTCGAACATGATGTTGTTGATGGCAAAACGTTGTGCAAATATTCCACGCACCCAATGGGAAGGTGGGTATCAACAGGTTGAAACAACACTTGGCTGGTATAAGAGGCCAAGTAACCCCATGTTAATTATTAGATAAAGTGACAAGGTCTATTAGGGCAGAGTACCTTGAAAATTTTGAGAAGTTTGAGGTGATGACTAGGGAAAATGATATACAAGTAGAAGTTTGATGAGTGATCATGTTGGTCAGCGATTTGTAATAGGCCAGTGACCTAGTAGCTTGAGTTGTAACATTGTTTTTGGACTCTAGAGGCCTTTTAGAGTCTTATTGATTATGTATTTTGTTGATGATATGTATTGCACTAAGCCATTTTGATATATGCACCCTTATATAGATTCTGTCTAATTGTTTGGAATCATGGTTTGAATTTTTTGTTTGTTTGTTTGTTAGGTAATGTGAGTCTTGAGATGATTGGCATGCCTAATTGATGGCTTGAGTAGCCGCAACCTAAGGGCATATAAGCTGTCAAAATCACCTGGGGATCGCACCCAGCCTAGGCCACATCAGCCCTTAGCATGATTAGATTTTTGCCCACAAAGTTTTGAACAGGTGACATTTTCACCACGGAGTCTCTTAACAGAACACCCTGTCACCGTCTATGCTATGCCCCATGGGCCATGGTTTGAAATTTTATAAGCAATTTTTTTCATTACAAATTAATTATTTTATGTATTTTTTTCAATTCTATTCATTGAATCCAGTTCCGTCTGGTTCCGGTTCGAATATCAGTTTGATAGGTGGTCTGGTTCAAATCTGGTTCTGGTTTTTAAAATATACATGCTATACAGGAAAATGTACTGTCAAAGGAACTCCCATTGTCAAGGAATCTCATTAACCTACAAGAATTCTATCAGTTGTTAAATAATTGAGATACTAATATTTTGGACTAAATTATTTTTTTATCAGTCCAAACAATTCAATCACCATTCACACCATTTTGACTGTATTTTAGTATCAATTTGAGGACATCGATATTTCTGGAAACCACATGCAAAAGATATAATATTCCAGTTACTTATTGCCAGAACCGCGGAAGTAGGAACATGACAGGTTGGGTCTAATACCAAGAACTCTGAACATGTGAACATTTATAACCAAAAATAAAGGAGGGCAATTTTCCTACTTGAAGTTTTACTGAGGAGAGATTGTGGCCATTACAGCTAAAAATTTCCACGGCACTGTCAGTGAACTGAAGATTTCAATCAAAACTTAGCATTTTAGATTCTTGCCTTTGTCAATAGTGAGAAGTTGCTCTTATGAACTTTGAGTTCATTGATATTACTGGCTTGCTTTTCTTGTATCCTTCACAATTTTTTATTCACATCTGTTGTGTCTACACTGTTTTAAGGGCTAGTTTTATTTCCAAGATGTTGAAAAGAGTAGAGTTTTTCTTTGATTTTGACCAGAAAAGAAACCATTTTTAGGTATAATAGTTTTATAGAAAATACCTATTCCATTGCTGAGGACTAGTTTAAATAACCCGAAGGTGCCTTTTTTTAATGCAGATTCTTGGCATGTCCGGATTGAAGATGGAGGTTGAAGTGCCGGTGGATTGAAGCTCAGTGGCCCTGCTTACGTTGCTCCATATATTCTTCATTTTGTCGCTTTAGCACTTTGTAATCGGAAGCTCATCTTTGGCATATGTGCAAACTGTAATTCCTTCCAAAGTTGCATAAAGGTGTGTGTGATGCCTGCCCAACCTTATTAAAACCTCTTTATTTTGTCCAAGTTGGTTTACCTACATTTGCTGGAGAGGAAATTGAATATAACGCATAGAGTATCCATCTCAGATTCTTGTGAACTATAATCCGCATATTATGCTACACGATCAGGGCATTGGATATAAATTATAATATGCATGAAAGGGATGCTGTAAATTGCAATTATGGCATAAAATGTTCATGCTTTCAGATGAAGAGAATAGTTACATTACCTATGCTTCACAATTCATTATATTTCCTGCCTAAAGTTTCCGTAGCGAACATGATAATTGACATGCCATTCCAAGTTACCTTGTCAGAAAATCCTCTTTTGAGAAGTATGTGCTAAATTTCTGATTGTTTATATTACCTTGATTGCAGATTACAATTTTAACTAGAATATTTGTTCATGATCCCAAGATTGTCTCAATATTGATTGGTATTTTAGGTATATAAAGCTTTCCAATTTTCATATACGTTTCCTACTCACGTCACTACATTGTAATCAAATTTGATGTTTTATTTATGGAAACCGTATTAGTTTTCTTTTTTATTTATAAATTGGTAAATTATATTGAAGATATGTTTGACTGCGCTGAGAAAATCAACCTTAAAATGGAATATTAAACATGCAATTATTGTGTTTGTTATGTTCTACCTGCCCAATTTTCTCATTGAATCTGCAACATCTAAATGCTTGATTAGATATGAAGCAGATTGAACAATTTATTTTTCGAGAGAGTTTACATAGTTGCTTCTAAATTCCGAATGATTGTATACCCCTTGGCAAAAGATTAACAATGATAAATGAGCAAGTACAAGAACGATAGAAGTCTTCTTATGTCTATATGGACCATTCCTCAATACTAGCTACTTAAATGAGCTTAGGTCTCAATACTAGCTAGTTAAACGAGTTTAGGTTTCAATTTTATTAGCAGTGCATTTCACATAAGATCTTGATAAGCAATTTTTAAAATTTGAAATTGAGTGCAAATAAGCCACGTGAAATGCTATAATTCGTAGAAGTGGGTTATATAAAAAGGACTGACATTAGAAAGTGAAGAAGGGCTAAAAAAGAAACATAACAGTCTCATGCCGTGCTAATTGAAATATGTTGTTTTTCTATTGGTTGGAATTCCTGAATGGTCTCATTTAAAGACATGACATTATGAATGGCTATTATAATTTATTAGAGGTTAAGGCATTGAAAATATTCTATCTGATGAAAGTTGTACAAGACAAGTTTTAAGCCAGCATTATAGTTGGAATTATGCATTGAAAATTAAAACATAAATTTGTGTACAATGTTGAATGATGTTGTAATTGATGTCAATTTTGGTTCTTGAACACTCTTAGTATTTGTCTGGATTGCATTGATTGAAGGTGCAATGATCAAGAAGCCTTGGAAGCCCTAGATGCCTCACACTTGAAGATTTTGAGGATGAGATTTTGAGGGTGAAGATTAGTGAAGTTTCTCTAGAGCCCTTCATCAATTCATGCTCCTTGTCATGCCAATTCCAACAATATATGGTACGTCTTGTAAATCCTCACGGTTGAGGAGATATGGTCAATAAAAAATTAGTGGCCCCCTCTATGTGGTCAAAGCCTCCAAATAAGATGACGTGGCAACTTATCATTAGTTCATGGGCCTAGAAAGATTTTCATGGGGGGTTTTACTAAATTAATGGTTGTTGAAATTTATTTTATTGAAGGATATTCATCAAACGACCAGTTTCAAATTTTATAAATTAATTTGGTTCTAAAAGTGTTATGGCTCCAAAATGAAATTTGAAATTCAAAAGTCAATCTATTTTTCCTCCAAATTGTCCAAGTCAGCTCCCTCAAGGATACCTCTTCAAAATATATATAAAGGCACTTGTCTCACTCACAATTGCAAGAATTCAACGTTCATCTTGTGCTAATTCTCTTTGTAACAATTTGAGGCCAGGACCAGTCTTGAAAATCTTGAGTAGGAGGTCAAATGTTTGAAAGGGTTTTAGACTTATGATTATACTTTGGTTTATTGGTTTTTGCTTGGCACTTCATATCATCTGAGGCAGTTAGTTTATGTCTCGAGGCTTACTGTGAAATTTCAGCCCTGTAGTAGGGAAAGTCTGACGCAGATTGTGGATCTTCTGAACCTTTTTTTATTAACATATATGAAGCACCTTTTGTTACATAGGTTGGCACTCTTAGGGCATCAATTAGTGGGTTAATGTGACATTCTTATTGTCTTTTGGGTCAGGCACATTTGATGTGATAACACTAAGGCTATTTGCTACCCTTTAGATCAAACTTGAAGTATGCTCATGTGACATATTTAGAGGTAGTTTTTGTTGAGATTTGTAGCTTGGGAGGTACTCCAAACCCTAGGCTAGAGGGTTTTGGAGGAATGGGCACAAAAAATGGTTTTGTGGGCTTAGAACCCAAGCCTAGGGGTTTTGTACCCAAGGATGTGGAGCCAAAACCATGATGGAGATTGATGATTTGGCACATGTAGAAGAAGGGGCAGCCCTAGAGGAGCTAGGGGCCACTTCAACCACGAAAAAGTGATGTGTCAAGCGAAAGATACTAATTTTTGAAGGTCAACGTGGATGAAGAAGACCTTAAGGTCAGGTCGACCAACATATCAAAGTGCCCTTTCAAGGGATGTTATGTCACCCACATGAAGGCTATATATTGGAGTCGATTTAGGCTCATAAGATGAACATATAATGTGCATCCAACATCAAGATACCTTTGAAATTGGTGCGGATTTGAGGCAGCGAGCGAGGGAGATAAAGAGGACAAGTTTGGCACAGATTTGGGAGAGTTTCTCATTGTTTTGGTGTGGAATTCTTTGTTGGACTAGGCCATAGGTTTGAAATGAGGTAAGGGTATATTTTGTGCATGTTTGTGTGGCTTTTGCCTTTGTTCCAAGGCCGTAGGTTGGAGTTGTACCTACAACAACAAGTGGAGGACTGTTTGAGGGCCAATAGGCCTAGTTTAGGGCCTTTTCCCTTAGTGCAGTCAATTTGAAGCTAGCGATATGAGTGCAAAGGATAGTGAAGGAGGACCATAGGTGTTTTTTTATACTAGAAGGCCACATCCTTTGTTGTAGCAGGTCCGAGGGCTGTAGAGAGCCTTGTGGAGGTGCCCAAGGCCTAAAACAATGCATGAAGATGACTAAAAGGAACAGTGAAGGGAGCAACCTAGTTGGACAAGAGAATATAGTGATTAGAGTAGGGTTTAGGGCTATTGGCGTGCCCTAACTAGAGCTTAAGTAACACAGATCTCGAGGGCAAGAGGAGACCAACAATGTGTTGGAGCTTGTGTTCTCTTGTTGATATTTGGTTGCTAGTGGATAGTGTCGAAGTTGAACAATTTGATTGTATTTGGATTGGATGCTCATTGGTTGTTGGATGGAAGCGTGAGAGTGCACCAAGTTGGCCCCAAGTGTAGTGACCTAAGAACTTTTGGCCTGTTAGAAGTGGCAGAGTTGGAGCAACCTAAAGAACAGTTTGTGGAGGGTTGTAGAGGCTTGCTTCAAACCCTAAGGAACAAGTCTCTTGAAGGACTAAGGGATTGTTAGAAGTGGCAGAAGAAGAGATCAAAGGTTTGATTAGCCGGGAACAATTTGTAGCCCTAAACTTGTCTTGTGGAGAAGGACATCTACAACAGAAGTTGGGCAGTTCTCCATGCCCTAAGTTCATTATTGGAGAGGGACATTCAACAATGATATTGGGAAGCCCTCTGACCCTAAGTGTGTCTTCATTGAGCAACACAAGAAGAAATTAGTGGGAAGAAAGTCCCAAAAGAGCTGAGGAGCAACAATGGGCAGTGGAGAGTTGTTCACAAATGAAGGTGTGAACAACTCAACATGAGTCTCGATGTGTTGATGCGTTGAAGGGCTAACGGTTAATGAGAGAGCAGTTGGAGCCGATTTCAGTGACCTAATGGAGTTTGTTCATTGATAAAGGTAGAGTTGCATTGCTGTATATCAGAAGTCGAAGGACCCGACAAATGTGTACAGGGTATGACCAAGGTAGCTGTGAAGAGCTTTACATTAGCTAGATGGTCAATGCACTTTGTTCAAGGTAGATTGATTGTAAAAGGACTGACACCAAGCCCTAGTTGTTGTTGTCTTGTATCAGTGGATGTATGAAGGCCATTATCCCTAGTATGGGAGCCCTAGGTAGTTGTCTTATCAATTTGTTAATATAATAAAGTGTTGTAGCGGCTGAAACACCCTACAAAATTTTGGCTTGCATCCAAATTTCAGAGCCTTCCTTGGTTTTTCCTTTGGTGGTTGCAAACACTTGAGCTCACCCCATGAGCTCTTGTGAAGTATTTTTCACCTTTTTACTTGTTTAACCAGTGGTCATCTTTCAACATGTTGATTGCTTTGTCATGCTTGTGATCTTTTTCTGGTGAGTTTGTAGGTTTGTCTTTATGTGTTGGGTTGTTTTTGCTATATAAACATCTGTTGTACTCACTCACAAAGTTGTAAGCAATGTTGCACACGTGTCATCACGGCCGTCCGAAGGTTTATCACAAGTGTCGCACTTATCATTCTCAACTCCAAGATAGTCTCACTGAGGACATGTTTTGCCTTGTTGTCATGGTGGTCTATGTTGTCTCGTCGTCGAGTATGCTAAGTGTATGTTCACAATGTCAGTCTGCACAAGTTTGCTTCCTTTTGATACTCAGCCATTTTCTTGAAAATTTGCCTGATCGGACAACCCTCTTCCACCGGACCCCGTCTGAGCTGCACTGCACAATCTCAGCCCTCAGTGACCCTGCTTTGTTGCCCAGAAGTGCATAATGCTTGAGTTTGTCCTCTAGGTCAGCTGCACTGCGCAATCCAGGAGGTGAGCAGCTTGTCTGCCTCCCAGAATTGTGTAGAAACTGCCTCCCTGTCAAACTGAACTGCACATTTCTAGAACACAATCATCAACCCTCCTCCTTGCCTGCCGGAAGCCTGCACTACTCTGAGACCTGGGTTTGCACTGCTCAAAAATTGTGCAGAGCTTCCCAACTGACCCCTGCTGCCTTGCTCTTCCCTGCCTCTAGAAATTGCGCAAACATGTATGGCAGTGCCCCTGCTGCCTGTCCTACACTATTCCCAGAAATTGCGCTGTCATGATCAATAGGTCCCTCTGCAACCTTGCTTTGTCTTCCCTCTGGAAATTGCACAGTCATGACCAACAGTCCCTCTGCAGCCCTGCTCTGTCCTCCCCCTGAAAACTGCACAGAGCTGGCCAGCGTTTCCTCTGCAGCCCTGCTTTGTCTTCCCTGAAAACTGCGTAGAAGCTGCCTCACTCAGGGTCCCACCTTGCAACTGACACTAGTGACTCACTGTGCAATCCTGCCTCCCAGGATCACTGCACAGTTTTTCTCGTCAGTGTAGGTTGTTCTCCCAGAATGCCTCATTCCAGCCTAAGCTATGCTCTGTGCTGTCTTAGTGAGTTGTCCTCCCTCCCTGTCACCCGGAACACAAGAACAATGCAACATGCTAGAATAGGAGGTTTTGGATTTGATGTTACCCCGTCATGAGTGAATTGCAGGAACATGTACACTAGTAGATCGTGGCGAGACGATGAAGGGATGAAAAAGGAGTGCACATGCTAGAAGACTTGCAGCTGAACGAATGTACCAAGCATATCAAGCAACAAGCAAAAGGAACACATGTATTGAACCATCAAGCAAGACCAAGACCATCGAAGACCCCGTAGGATTATGCCATGCAGAGGAGAAGACAAAGCACACCAAGAGTACATCCATCACTCAACAACACGACAAATTGACATGGACACCACAGTGATCCAGTACATCTCAACGGTGTCATGTCGAGTTGTGTCATGAGCTGTCTCGACCACATCACCATTATGGGCCATATCCATTGTAACTAAATGTAATGTAAAGTGAAGTCCAATGGATGCACATAGAAGCCGAAGAGTCATGTTAGTTGAAAAGTCATGGGAAGTTGAACTGTCACGAGAGTAGTCCAAGAGTCACAAGGGTCAAGCATCACCCTTGGCTATATATACCCCTCCCATTGTATGAGAAAATGACTTTTCACCTTGGCTCCTCCCACATAGCCTTGAGAGTCTGTAGTCTGTTCTTTGAGGAGTGAGGAGTGGCTCCAATGTCCCACTACTAGGACTAGTGATGTATGGTGTACAGATTTGTCTTGGGACTTTTGCTTAATTCAGAAGCTTGTTTCAAGTCATCATGTTTTCACGCATGTTTTGTAGATGCTTGTAAGGTTACTCTTTAAACATTTGTAATGCATGTTTTCTTAACTTGTACTAAGATAGTTGAACTACTTTGGTTATTTTAGTACTTATATTGTTGAAGATGTGTTGTATTGTTTATCACTATTGTCTCGTCTGTGTGGACTACTCCGCAAGACATTAGATAGACCATTCTTATTTTCTTGGTTATAACGACTGTCACCTTCGTGTGGACTACTCTGTTGGATGGTGTAAATGTTTTCCCTTGCCCTTTGGTTTTAGTGATTGCCGCATCTGATGTGGACTACTCCGCTGGATGCTGGTCAGACCCTTGTTTCGCGTGTGTCTCTCCCTGGGTGGTACTACTACCTATCATCTAGAGGCTCACTTTTACCCTCTCCTTTATAGTAAGAGAACCCAGACACAAGTTACATTACGCACTCACTAGACATACTCATCTTGCTTTTTGAAGATAGAAGCATAACACTCTCATGTGTTACAAGAGCTAAGGCAAATCTTTGAGATACTGGCAACCAGGCCATCGTATCAGATGAGGCTCCTACACCAAACGGTGTACGTTCTAGTTGGGACTTCATACCGGGGAGATCCTTGAATGTTGGCAGGTCCAACACCGTCAACATTTCTTTTGCTAGAAGGAGGGCCGCCAACAGTTCATCGCTGAATGTCCTACCAACCTCACTTATCTATCATTTGGTCAAGGCAGTAACATGAACTCCCTCTCTCCCATGCGCAACTTTGAAGTTGGTTATTCCTCACCTCTCAGACCTGAACAAGAAATTTCATATCATCACATCCATGCTATCCATCCCATCACCCGTTAGTTTGCTAAAGCTGTTGGACTGATTCCAGGAGTGCACACTCTTCCCTATTCACAGAGGAAGCAAAAGACTGCTCCCACAGGAGTGGTAGTCTCATATGTGGAAGAAGTAATCCTCGCCACTCTTGAAGAGCTGATAGAAGATGTTGAAAACGAAGAGGAACCTCCAATTTTCCGAGAAGGAGAAGAAGATAACCTTTTACTCTTGGGCTTAGGTTCTGGCGGAGGCAATGGAGGAGGTGGAGACGAACCAATAGATTCAGAGGTTGAACCGTCAGATTCAGAAGATGACACATGGCACATTGGCTCTCCCTGGTGTCTTGCACAAGATGCCATGACACGCAGAGAGACTACTAACCAAGTATGACCCTAATAGAGTAGTGAAGGCGGAAGATCTAGACACGTTCTACCTACATTTGTAGACACTCGAGGTATGTTATGATGATGTTGCATGTAGATTATTTCCATGTACCTTGGATGGAAGAGTCGTTGTATGGTACCACAACTTTCTTGTCAACTCCATTTAGAACTGGGCGGTGTTTAAGAGAATTTTCCTTGAGAAGTTTGCTGAAGACAAAACCCTTGCCATGTTGTTAAAAGAGTTGGGTAGTCTCAAGATGGAGTAGAAAGAAAAGGTGAAATAGTTTAACCATAGGTTTAACCGTATCTTGAACAAGTTCACTGCAAACAGCAAACCTCATGACTCCACAACTGTTAACTACTACACGTTTGTACTGCCTACCAGCGTTGCGTAGTTCATCAAGCGAGCTGCGAAACCAACATTTTTGTAAAATTGCCAAGAGGCAATTGCCGTGGAGAAAGACCTGCGCGCTATTGGAGTCATTGTAAATGAGGAATCAACTAAGGACTCCAAAGACATGGGCATGAGGTCTAAGATTATGTGAGTAAGACAAAGGAAAAGGGAGCAAGTGAAATTGAAAGTCTTATTCGTCTTATCAAGTCCTTGACAACTAAAGTTTCCAAACTCAAGCAACGGATGAACGAGAAAATTGTGCACAGTAGGCCTCCCAGATTTGCGTAGAAGAAGAACTCAGCTTCAGGCAACAACAACAGTCACCCGACCAAAACTATGCAAAGCTCTAACCTTGTGCTCAACCTGGATGCAATCACAACAAATCATTATTGCAAGTTCCATGGCGAACGACATTCAAAGAAAACTTGCCTAGGATGGAACCAAGGAATGAGTGTTATGGTTACACAGTTCATTGACCAATGCACAACTAGTGAGCAAGCTCGGCCTGAGGATGAAGACGAAGAAGAAGACGCTGCATTTAACCAAGGAATGAGCGCTATGGTTACACAGTTGACTTCCAACTCGTAACCAATAAGCAAGCTTGGCCTAAGGATGAAGACGAAGAAGATGTTGCATCTAACGAAGCTCCAAGTGCTGGGCATGTAATCAACATGTATCAATGTGATAACATTGCCCAGAAGACAACCACCGAGAAGGAGCCTCCGAGCGACCGTCTTGCCCCAAAGAAAAACAATCGATACAGTTTGAGGATGCAAGGGGCCCCCACTGTTTTTGAGATACCGAGAGAAAAAGTAAGACAACATCTGCTCAAAACAATTGATTCGCTAGTCAACTCAACACAGAAAACACAAAGCAAGTCCGGAAAGACAACTACAACTAAAGGTACGTCCGTGAGCAACCAAGACAAAATCATCTCACTCAGCAACACGAACACAAGTCTACCCTTGGACATCTCGGTGAATCTTTCTGCTCTGGATTACAACATTGTTGAAGACATGAAAAAGACCTGTACGAACATCTTTCTTTATGAGTTAAACAAGACCACGGGTCAACGAGATATTCTTTTGCACGCACTGGGGCAAACCTCCATTAATAGTGTTGCCTCTTCCAGCAAGGGACCAAGCAAGTCTCCCGACTCACTTGCATCTGTGCTCAACGCGCTTCGCCTGGAGGAAGCGAACTCGCTTTGCCCACCGTTTCTGTTGTCATTCGAAATATTTAACTTCAATGTCCACAATTGGTGGTTGATTTTGGCGCGTTAGTCAATGTCATGCCACTCTCTATTGCTAAGCAGATCAATGCTCAATGGAGTAGTACAACTGTGCAAATTACCCAACTTGACAGAACATGTGTGCTAACCATTGGTGAACTCCAAGATATGATCATTCGGTTATCGTCTGATGGACAAGTTCACCAGTGCATTAACATTGTGATTGTGGGCATCCCGGGAGCATATGGCTTATTGCTCAACAAAGACTAGTCCAACAACCTAAACGAATAATAGTGTTGCCTCTTCCAGCAAGGGACCAAGCAAGTCTCCCGACTCACTTGCATCTGTGCTCAACGCGCTTCGCCTGGAGGAAGCGAACTCGCTTTGCCCACCGTTTCTGTTGTCATTCGAAATATTTAACTTCAATGTCCACAATTGGTGGTTGATTTTGGCGCGTCAGTCAATGTCATGCCACTCTCTATTGCTAAGCAGATCAATGCTCAATGGAGTAGTACAACCGTGCAAATTACCCAACTTGACAGAACATGTGTGCCAACCATTGGTGAACTCCGAGATATGATCATTCGGTTATCGTCTGATGGACAAGTTCACCAGTGCATTAACATTGTGATTGTGGGCATCCCGGGAGCATATGGCTTATTGCTCAACAAAGACTGGTCCAACAAGCTAAACGAATATTTTGCTACGGACTGGTCACACTTATGGCTTCCGCACAAGGGCAAAAACAACCAGATCTGGGTGTTTTCAGAAAGATACATGAAACATAACGTTACTCCCTTGGATGGTCAAAATGAACAGTTGGCTTTCGCAGAACTTATGTTCGGAAATTGCTTTCTAGAAATGCAGTTGGGGTGTTATCTCGCACAACCAACCCCAACTCCACTAGACACACAGTTGGGTCTCCTTCCTTACCCAACTGGAAAAAATGAAACTTGTACCATAGATTGTAACAGTAACAACAATAGTGACAGTAGTATTAGCGCGATAAGTAGTCCTTGTACAGATAATATGTGGACCTTATATTTTGACGGATCCAAGACAGAAGAGGGCTCTGGAGCTGGTTGTGTTTTGATGGGCCCGTTGCAAAGGAAACATTTAGTCTCAAGTTGCTTGGAGTTCGAGCGATCAAACAACACCGCAGAGTATGAAGCACTCGTTTTGGACTTATAGAAAGCGTTCAACCTCAACGTCGCTATGCTTAAAGTGGTAGGTGATTCAAAGATCGTGGTACGTCAGGTACATAACACCATACACTGTGTTTCACCTCATCTTAAGAGTTACCAACGAGAGGGATGGCAACTTATGTCCAACTTCCAAGCTTTCAACATTATGTCTATACCAAGAATGCGTAATGTAGCTGTAGATGCTCTGGAAAATGCAATTGCTAGGACGACACCGCTTAGGGATAGATTTTCAGTTGAAATTTTGTATAAGCCATCTATCCCTGATAACATCACTAATTTACGTGTTTTTGATGATGATCAACAGATACTAGATTTCATGGCCAACGCTGACGTCTTCAAAGACGCAACGATAGATGAAGACAAGCATGAGTAGTCTTTGCAGAGCACAACTAATGACAGTAAATGAAACCTCATCCCCAAGGGTGTGGTATCCCTCGAGAAGCTATATGAATTGCAAAGCTGCTTTTAGGGACCGATGAATGCCAAAGCCCACAATTCCACAGTGTTGTACAAACAGATCAACCTGAGAACGGACAAAGATCTGAAGTTCGCAAATCTCGATACATGTTGCACACCATAAGAGCGACAACCTTTTGTCCGCATGTTCAGATAGTACTGTGATGTGTTCGCATGGACGTACGATGACTTGAAAACATATGACACACAAATAATCCAGCGTGTCATTCCAATCAAAGAAGGGGCCAAGAATTTTCAACAGAATCTAAGGAAGGTACATCCATCAATTGAGCTTGTCATATAGAAAAAAATTGACTAAGTTGCTGGATGCTCAAATCATTTACAAGGTTTGTCATTCCACGTGGGTTTCAAATTTAGTCCCCGTCAGAAATAATTCCGGGGAGATCCCCCTGTGCGTTGATTTTTGAAATCTGAACCGTGCCTCGGACAAAGATAATTACCTAGTGTTGTCTATGGAGCACATACTACAGATAATATTTGGAGCATAGATGTTCTCTTTGCTAGACAGTTTCTTAGGATACAATCATGTTCTGGTAGCAGAACTTGATAGACTGAAAACAACTTTCCATACCAAGTGGGTTATGTTCGCTTACCGTGTAATTCCATTTGGGTTGGTAAACGCAAGTGCTACATTTCAACGCGCAATGGACATCGCTTTCCATGGCCGCATCAGACAGAGCATAGTGGTATACCTCGATGCCATGACAATATTCTCTAGACATCAGTCAGACCACCCGCGCCATCTCAAGAACATATTTGAGCGATGTTAGATGTATAGGATATCCTTGAATCCTAAGAAGAGCGTCTTCGAAGTGTTTGAGGGTAACCTCCTTAGGCACATCATTTCCAAGAGTGGGATCAAGGTAGATTCGGATAGAGTCTAGACCATCACGTAGATTCCTCATCCTGTGAACAAGTGCATTTTAGTAGAGCATGCTAGATATTTAAAGAAAAATAGATCATGTTCCATTCATTTCATCAAAACCTCCTCAAAAGTACAAAAGTGTAATGTCTTGAAAATTGTTTTTAATAAAATTTCCGGGCCTCTCTTTAAATGCATGAGAGGGGTTTAAATACTAAAATATATGCCTCAAAATAGATTATTACAAAAATAGATGAGGAGGTTTCAGACAACCTGCTTCAGAATGGGCAAAAATAAAACTAAAACTAAAATAAATTAATGACTAGCTCCTTTGAACTTGATCTTTAAGGTCACAAATATCAATCATTAGCTTGAGCTGAGGCGGCTGGTTGATTGTAGATTTTAACTGCCCAACAAATATGGCATCTGTCAATGCTGGCACCATCTTTTGTGTAGAGGTTGTGAAACACCCCAGAGTCATCCACTTGCTTTGTGGTTTTACTAGAAATTGCCAGTATGTCTCCCAATTCATGCTGGTTTGCTGTTTAATAGCCTCTTCCTTTTCCTGCGCTGTCTATTTCCATTGCTGCTCTAGTTGCTTGAAATTTGGTAGAAACCCTGGCACACACTCTTTGACAAGGTTGGCACCATAAAGGTTTTCATTTACGACCTCTATTATGTTGCTTGTTGCTCCTGGTGCTATCGCTGTTTCCCTTTCTTCCTATTTCAACCGAGAATCCCAATCTGTAAACATAATATCTTTGTGGGAATCTTCCACTTTTGGTAGGCCAACCTTTTTTCCATCCTCAAATTCTTGCCAAGTGATAAAGTCAGAAACCCTTTTGTGGATTTCTTTGTACTCAAACCTCATATCAATTATTTGGTTCGTCAATTTATCACTGGTCTCGCAGTAAGGATTTATTTGCGAGATTTTTTGGCAGAATACTTCTTGCTGCATTAGTAGGGAATTGATGCTGACTGATTCTTTGATGAATTCGTCAATTTGCGGGTTGTCTATGAGTTTATCAACTATAGCTTGCATTTGATGAATTTGCGCATCCTTTTCTGATAAATTGCCCTAGTGCTGACTCTCATCTGCTCGAATTCCCTTTGAAGTTGGGCTACCTATAATTTTGCTTGTTGATTAGTTTTTTCTTGGGCTAATTGTTGTTCTAGTAGTAGAATTTTCTATTCCTTTTCCTTCAACAACATTCGGACTTCCTTCGCCTTGTCAATGGTGGCTGTGGCATAAGCTCCTGCGAAGTGCGACAACTTTTTAAGATTCTTTAATGGGTCGATAAGCGTGTCCTGCCACACAATATCCATTGGATCATTTTTCGGAGTCGTAACAGCAGTGGTGTCCAATTTCCTTTTCTTCCTTTGTCTTTTCACTACAGCCTTGTGCGTAGGACTGTAGAATATATCTAATGGAGGTATTTCGTCAATTCTTAAGACAATTTCGGAAGTAGGAACAACATGAGTAATATCAATATCCTGGGTACCTGTAGCTCCTTCTCCTGTTGTTTTTGGATTTTCTTTATGCTGGGTTTACTTGGGAGTTTCCAACTCAGATGTTTGCTCAAGATTTATCTCTGTATGGAGCTTTTTATTGAACAACTCCCATTCTTGTTCCAGGTTAATGATTGGGGCTTTACCTGACTGAGTTGAAGTAGAAGCAACCTTTTCCTGCTTCTTTGCCAAGACCTGCTCGACTGCCTCCTCTGTACTTCCAGCTGTGTCTTTCTCAGACTCTTTATTTGTGTTTCCTCCTCCATTTTGAGATTGTCGCTCTGAGTGCTCTGACTCATGAGTCGACTTCTCTTGGGTTTCTTCTTCAAAATTTTCTTTGGAACTTCCCTCCAAGCTTACGCTAGGAGTTGGCTCTCTTATTTGTTCAATCTGCAATAGGTCTAATGAGACCTTTGACAATCTCTTATTTCTGTACACATGGAAAGCATTAATATCTTCCGAGGTCAACAATAGTGATGCCATATGTAGAACTTGTGAACATGTTTCTGCTTGTAGGAAGAGGTCATCAACAACATCCTGTTCATGGGTGAATTGTTTGACTTTTACCATAGTAGTAAATTCCTTAACAATGTGATTTGGGTCATATTGCCTTACTGGAATTGTAGCTAATTTAAGAGACATAATAATCTCTGCTTCCTTTACTGCATGTCCATAATCGTGTGGTGCGAAAGCACCACATTGTAATGGGAAAGTTGGCCAAATGGATTTCTTCTGCTCTTTCATTCCTCTAGTTAAATCGTCTTCCCTCGTTGTCTGGTAGGCTATTTCTCTGGTCAAAACTTTGTCGGGTACATAATATGGGAGGACATGCGGAGAAACAATGCTCCCAAAAACTCTAATATGGGTGAATGTCTCTTCCCCTAACCATCTGGCTACTGGAAAGATATCTACTTCGACCTCTTTAGAAAACCTAGGGGTTGTTCTATCAAAAATTGCTTTATGAATAGGAAACATAACACCTTGACAGATTTTATAAAAATGGAGGTGGAATTGGGATTCCCATAGAATTTTATGGTATATATGGATGGGAAGCGGGTTCTGTACAGTCCACTTCCATCCCATATTCAGAAACTAAGAACTAAAACAAATTTCATCCATAACAAAAGAACTCATAAAGAAAGGGGGAAAAGTCCTTAAAGAAGTACTTCTTTTCCTTCTATATTCCATAATGGCCTTTGCCAAATTGTCTAATAAAATTCGAGCCTAGTTCATAATCCTTGCATTAACTGCTGCATCTATCAATGGGAGCCATTCCATGGAAAATTTGGTGCTATCGGGTCTACCGAATAACTTACACATCATTGCTACTGCGAAAATACGAGGGGGAGAAATGGATGCCATTGAGTACATACTAGTTTTATCCCGTTTGAGTTTGCCTCCACTTGATCTCCAGGTCTGCATAATGTCTGACGGTTCCTCGTTATCTTTGGCAAATTTCTCAAAGAACTCTTTGTTGTAGAGCTTTTGAGGCTCTGGTAACTGGTACATTAGTTGTAGGTTGTTTGCAGAGAAAGACCCCATGATTTGTTTCCTTTTATTCTTGAAGCTTCTATCTGAGATGTCTACCTCATCAATTACCCATTTCACCATCTCCGTGTATGGTATTATCTTTGGTCTCACAGCCATTCGGTGCAAGAATGAACATGCTGTTTCGAAATAGGAGGCGTCAGATGACTCCTGGGCATCAACTGTAGCCTTTGTTACTAGTGGCATGGGCTGCTCTTCTTCTAACAGGTTATACATGGCTTCCCATGTTGTGGTTCCTCTGTCCTTGCTGCATGTGGTATCGGAGAAAAGCGGTACCATGTTTGATTTCTCATATGTGATCGCCTTTCCCTTCTTCACCATTCTTTCTAACGATGTTTTGTGCGGAGGTTTCCTGAAATGGAGAAATGGAAGTTATCAGATAAACCCAAAGTGATAATGACAGTGAGACTTAAATGATACAGTTAACCTTAAGAAATGAGCTTTAAATTCAAAACTCAGCTGAAAAGATATCAAATCACGTCGAACTGCTCTTAACATAAATGCTAGTAAACTTATTAAACACTCACTAAGGTTTCTCATCATTGCCTTTATTACTCATTTAAATTACCACATCACAAACGAGAAAGGGAAAGTTTTAAGGTGGTGAGTTTAAAGTGTGAAATGCTGATTATGCGATTGCAATAAGATTATTGCAATATCGCAAATCGCACTATCGCATTTTCTGTTGTGCATTTTTCCGAAGTTGTTTATAGTTTTGCGATATGCGAGGTGAGTGGCATACTTTTCATTGTTTAGAATGTATTTTGCCTAAATGAATAATTATTTCATAAAGTGGCTTTTTACTAAGCGCTAGACTTAACTTGTAGTTTATAACATTTGTTTTATTGGGTCCATGTTCTGTCGCACTTCACAAACTTTTATAGTTCACAAGATTGTCTTTTAAGTAAAGTGTTGCGATGCGATAACTATTGCCTCACTCTACTGCAATATTGCCGTTTGCATATTACGATAGGCTTTCTGAATTGCGTCTTTTGTGAAAGCCGATATGCGATTACGATAAGCGCTTCATTTTACAACGAATACCTTAAGTCTTAGCTTTGAATGAAAAGTCTAATGATATCTTAAGTTAAATGCGGTGATCCCTTCCATTGCAATTCACAAATTTTGGTTGTTAATTAACCTTTGGCACACTTGGTCCAACAATATGTGAAAAAAAGTGAGAATTGCTAGTCTTAAAGGGATTTCACTTGATATTTTAATTTATTTCTAAAAATTAAAAAAACTCCTAAAGTGCTAAATTTTTACTGGAGGGTTTTTTAATAAAGGGTCCCCATTTATTAATATAATAGTTAATATTCTATCAATCAATGGGGGGTTGTTGAATAGCACAACACAATGCAACGTACTTTTCCTTGTTAAAGATTTATAGCTTTACATTGCAAAATGGTATTGTGTTAAAGCATTCAGCTAACTACTACTTGCAGGGAAATGGTCCCTCCCAGTCTACAAACAAAAGTATTATCCGCATAATAAAAAAAAACCATTTACTCTAAACATCGAAATTGGCATTCTGCTTTGGTGAATGTTCTATGGGCTGATTGAGTCACACCCAAACCATCACACCCAAACCATCTCTGAATACCTCCCCCTACTTCATGAGAGAAACTTATGTCAAATTTTTTTCTTTTACATTAATAAATTGCCTGAAGTGGTTGCGTTGGCTCAAGCCGTGGATTGTTTCCATCTTTGAGGGTTTTAACCACGTCAAGAATACTGGTGTACCGATCTGTGATCTATTTTTGAGCGGTTTCCTTCAGTGTTCTATCTAAGGAACTTACCCTGTAAATTTCTACAATTACAAGAATAAAGGGTGAAAGAAAAAGAAAAGTTCATACTTCACTAGAATCGTATCAAGAGATGGTTTGATAAGAAGTTTGTAGGGAAAACCATCTTCGTTGTGGGTGACTTAGCCTTGAAGTGGGATAAACCCCACGAAGACAAAGGAAAACATACAAAGTTTTAGTTTCTGTGGATTGGCCTATTCACAATTCATGAGAAGATTGGCCAACACACATATCGTTTACAATCACTTGATGGGAAGATTGACACTCTCCTTGTCAATGGCCAAAACTTGAAATGTTATTTTCAATGATCTAGGGCTGCACCCCACATCGTGTACATACTTCTTTCATTGATGTTATGTTATTTTCTTTGCTTTTTCTGCTTTGCTTTATTGATTTGTTCTTTGCTTTGCTGATTTGTTCTTTGCTTTGCTAATTTGCTCTGCTTTGCTGTTAAGTTGTTTGTTTTGTAAATAAGTGTTGTCCCGCACTATGTTCTAGCTTTTGAATGTGTATGTGGTTGAAGTTCAAAGAGTCTTGTGACACTGCAACACTTGGCTAGTCCTATGTCCGTCTTCTTTGTCTTTGGTTGTAACTTTTGGCCAGTGAAGTCTTGATAGAAAATATAATCCGTCTGTGAGGAAAGTTTTGGTCAAACCATGAACCTATGTCCAGTCTGGGAAACCTCATGCCTATACTCAATTTTCTGCTTTGTGTGTTCAAGCTTATCCAACTAGTATAAACGGAGAAGGGGAAAATCCAAATGAACAAACCAGATGCAAAGCTCTTACATGATTCTCTGAAGGAACAACCTCTTCTGCTCTCAATAAGTCAGGGTTCTTTTTCTGCCCCAAAAATAAATTAGTGCCTATGCACAATCATATTTAAAAAAATAATAAAGGCAAAAGAAGAGAAAGGCTTTCTGCGCAAAGAGGTGAAGGAAGCAACTCCACTAGGGGCTCGCTAGCAGTGGAGAAAATTGTGTTCTTGTTTGACTTTGCCCGGGTAATGTCCAGGTCTGCTGGTAGCGAAATAACACAAGAGATGAAAAGTTATACTCTGAAAATCTTAAGTTCGCGAGCCAAATCACCCTTCCCGCTTTGAAACACTTTGATCTGGATGAATTTTGTGTTGTACTAAACTGAGTCGGTACAAGGTGAACCATGTCTATTCGCGGGGTAAGTAGGGAAGCCAAAGTGATCCACACAATGAATCAATACTCCCCGAAAGGCCAAGGCCCTGCGCTGAAAATGAACCAAAATAGAGAAATTGGTATTCAGCCAGTGTGTCGCCAAGTGTTGTAGCGATTGCGACACCCTCCAGAATTTTGGCTTACATCCATATTTCGGAGCCTTCTTTGTTTTTTCCTTTGGTGATTGCAAACACTCGAGCTCACCCCATGAGCTCTTGTGAAGTATTTTTCACCTTTTTGGTTGTTTGAACAACGATCGTCTTTTGGCATGTTGATTGCTTTGTCATGCTTGTGATCTTGTTCTGGTGAGTTTCAAGGTTTGTCTTTGTGTGTTTGGGTTGTCTTCGCTATGTAAACATCCATCATACTCACACACATAGTTGTAAGCAATGTCGCGCAAGTGTCGTCAAGGTCGTCCGAAGGTCTATCATAAGTTTCACACTTGTCGCTCTCAATTCCAAGACAATCTCACTAAGGGAACTTTTTGTCTTGTTGTCATGGTGGTCTATGTTGTCTTGTCGTCGAGTATGCTAAGTGTATGTTCACAATGTCAATCTACACAAGTTTGCTTGCTTTCGACACTTAGTCATTTTCCTGAAAATTTGCCCCACTGGACAACCCTCTTCCACTGGACCCCGTCTGAGCTGCACTGCACAGTCTTAGCCCTCAGTGACCCTGCTCTGCTTCTCGGAACTGCGAAGTGCTTGAGGTTGTCCTCCAGGTCAGCTGCATTGTGCACTCTCGGAGGTGAGAAACCTGTTTGCCTCCCAGAATTGTGCAGAAACTATCTCCCTCTGCAACTGAACTGTACATTTCTCAAGCACAGTCATCAACCCTCCTCCTTGCCTGCCAAAACTCTGCACTGCTCTGAGACCTGGGTCTACACTATTCCCAAAAATTACACAGAGCTTCCCAACTGACCCTTGTTGCCTTGTTCTGCCCTGTCTCCAGAAATTGCGCAGACATGTCTGGCAATTCCCCTGCTCCTTGTCCTGCGTTGTTCCTAGAAATTGCGCAGTGATGATCAACAGGTCCCTCTGCAACCCTTCTCTGTCTTCTCTCCGGAAATTGCACAGTGATGACCAACAACTCCTCTGCAACCCTGCTCTATCCTCCCTTTGAAAACTACACAGAACTAGCCAACAGTCTCTCTGTAGCCCCGCTCTGTCTTCCCTTTAAAAATTGCACATAAGTTACCCCCCTCAGGGTCCCACCTTGTAGCTGACATTAGTGACTCTCACTACGCAATCCTGCCTCCTAGTGATCGCTGTGAAATTTTTCTTGGAAGTGAATGTTGTCCTCTCGGAATGCCTCATTCCAGCGTGAGATGTGCTTTGCGCTGTCTTAGTGAGTTGTCCTCCCTCCCTGTCACCCATAACATGAGAATAATGCATCATGCTAGACTAGGAGGTTTTGAATTTGATGTCATCCAGTCATGAGTGAATTGCAAGAACATGTACACTGGTAGATCATGGCGAGATGATGAACGTGAAGAAAAAGGAGCGCACATGCTATAAGACTTGCTTGCATCTGGACGAATGTACCAAGTATATCAAGCAATAAGAAAAAGGAACACATGTATTGAACCATCAAGCAAGACCAAGACCATCGAAGATCCTGCAGCACAATGCCATGCAGAGGAGAAGACAAAGGACATCAAGAGTACATCCATCATTCAACAACGCGACAACTTGACATGGACACCACAGTTGGCCAATACATGATAGCAGTGTTATGTCGAGTTGTGTCATGAGTTGTCTCATTTTCTTGTAAATGGCGATGGAATGATAGAGCCTACCTCTTTATAATGGTGACAGTGGACAATTCCCGTGATATCCCCTCTTGAATTCTTCTCTGCCTATCCTATAGATTGCTTCTCTGTATCCTATAGACTCTATCCTGTAGGAATTCCTTTGCATGCTCCTATAGGAATTCCTGTGTAGAACGATGGCTCCTTGCTTCAGGTGGGTGGTGAGAGTTATGAGACCGACTTGAGTGAGGGAGTTTCGAGGAGGTGGAATGCATGAATGCATGCAAACAATGTTTTAATTCCCTTTATGGTGTTTTGGGGTGAGGTGGCATGTTGGTAGCAGAGGTACATTGCCATTTTTGGACCATTGGTTCCCACTACCACCTCATCATTTCCCATTCCTCGTAATCAGCTCCCACCTTGTAGATCTGCAGTTAACCACTTCTTGTCCTACTCCTCCTTTGTCTTTGAGTTGATTGCAACTAGGTGTGAGAGGACACTCGGTTTTGCATGTGCTTACTGAATGAAGGTGGCCAAGTTAACTAGCCACCTTTTCACTTATAAACCAAATATTTCGTAACCCTTACAAATTTTGATTAAGTGATGCATATGAGTGAGTGAGCGGGAAACTTACCTATGGTTTCAATTCCATGTTGTAGTTATCGAAGATAAGAAGTGTTGCGTTGTTTATTTGCTGCATGTCATTCTTCTTCATCCTCTTGCTGTTTGCTAATGGTTCCTTGGCATTTGTGGGTATTTGTGACTGAAGATTTGATGTTGTTGCTGCTGTGGAGCTCCTGGATCATCCTAGCGAAGACCTGTATCTGGTGATTGGCATTCTGTGGGATAGGTTGCTATAGGATTTCCTATAGGATGTCCTGTAGTTGCTTCTCCCTCAGAATTCTTTAATCATGCTATTAGATGGGACTGTGAGGATGGTGCAATGAATGGACAGAGGGGGTAGGAGTGTGTGTAGATAAAAGGACACTGAGGTAATTCTCTTAATCCCCTCTATTTTTCTTTTATTTTTTCTTTTTTCCTATGACTGGGAAAAACTGATCTCTTTTTCTTTTGAATGGTGAGTGCAGGGATGATGATGGTGGATGAGGCGAGGTGTTAGATCATGCCTAGGACGAATTTTAGGGACCTAAAAAACCTACCATGTGCCCTCAGATTGCTTCCTGTAGGTTTTCCAAGCCACTATAATTCCTATAGGATCATCCTATATGTTTTTAGGGGATCCTGTAGAAAACATAGTCTTCGCATAAATCAAAGCAATGGAATGGAAAAATGATAGAAATGATGGAGGGATGCATGGTAAGGAGTGTAGGAGATGAATATGTGTGAGGCAGGATTCCCTTTGGATCCTCTTTTGGCTCCTTAACTGTCTCTCTCGCCCACCTGCAGATAATAATTATATCTTTTTCTCTCCTTTTTTTCTTTGAAAAACACCTAGGCTGCCTTAGAGAGGTTTTCACCCTAGCTACTTGCCTTGGGCACCTGAAGGAAGGTTTTCACCAATGGATATTCTTATTCTTCTTTCTATTTTTCTCATCATTGCGCTGCCTCACAAGGTTTTCAACCCAAAGATGGGACTCCGACACCTCATGAAGGTTTTCACCTGAGTCTCCTTTTTTTTTTGTCAGTGGCTTGATGAGGGAGGAGTTGAAACTTGCTCCACCATTGTCACTATTTTATTGATATTGTCAATGAACTCTTATTTTGATAAAGATCTCTTGTACATTTTCAATCGGTGCCCATTAACAAGCACCGGAATGGTTTCTTCATCTATAGTTTTGATTTGCACTGAACCATTATCATGGCATCTTTCCACAACATAAGGTTCGAGCCATCTTGTCCTTAGCTTGCCCTTGAAGCCTTTATACCTAGAATCATATAACAATGCCCAATTGCCCTCCTGAAATTTCTTCTCCTTAATATGTTTATCATGCCATATCTTCCTCTGAAGCTGAACTATCTCTGTATGTAGGAGGGCCTACATTTTGAATTCATCCAAGCCATTCAATTGGAACAATCTCTCTTTCTGTGCATGACTGAGATCCAAATCTAGTTGGGATACCATCCTCAATGTGTTATATTCAAACTCAATGGACATCAAGTCCCTTTTCCCATAGACCAACTCATAGGGTGTAAATCTAGTGGTGGTCTTCCATGTGGTATTATAGGCCCAAGTGGCCTCAACTAGTCTCTCTAGCCAATCCTTCCTACTGCTGCTCATTACCTTGGTTAAGATGCCCTTCAGTGCCCTGTTGGTCACCTCCACTTGCCCACTAGGTTGCGGATGATAGGGAGTGGAGGTCCTATGATTGATTTTGTGATGGGTGAGTAGTTCTTCAATCATGTTGGAGGTAAACTGGTTGTCTTGGTTTGTGACTAACTCTCTAGGGTACCCAAATTTGTAGAATACATTTTCCCTTAGGAACTCGGCCACCTTCTCTTTTGTTGCTGCCTTAATTGCCTTGGTTTCAACCCACTTAATTAAATAATTAGTGCACACAATAATGTACCATTTTTTCTTTTAAGGAGGGTTGATAGGCCCAATGAAGTCCATGCCCCACTTGTCAAATGGCTCGAAAGTCATTTGAGTCTTTAGGGGAATTTCATCTCTTGTAGTAGGCTTTCCCATCCTCTGGCATTGATCACACTAACTAGTGTACTTTTTCACCTCCTGATGAAGAGTGGGCCAATAATAGCCTCCTTGTAACACTTTGAATGTTGTCCTCTTTGCTGCAAAGTGACCTCCACAAGGCCCATCATGATAGGTCAGAAAGATGTAAAAAACATCCTCTTCCCTTACACACCTTCTCAAGATTTGATCTAGGCCATCTTTGAAAAGATTTCCCCCAATCTAGGTGAAAGGGGTGCTTTTCCTGACTATCTTGCTCCTTTATTTGGAGGGCATGTTTGGTGGGAACTGTGCTGATACCAAATAGTTTGCTATATCAACAAACCATGGAGAGAGAACTGAAATAGCAAACAAGTGCTCGTCTGGTAACTAGTCATCCACCATTCCTTCTTCACCTGTAGGCAGATTTACCCTAGATAAAAAGTTTGCAACAACATTTTCCTTACCAAGCTTATCAATAATGGTTAGATCAAACTACTGTAATAAAAGCAACCACCTTATAATTTGAGCATTCATATCTAGTTTGTTCATTAAATATTTGATTACATCATGGGTAGTATGCACAAATGTTTGATAGCCTGTAATTTAATGCTTAAATTTGTTTAATGAATGCACAATAGCCAAGAATTCCTTTTTAGTCACAGTATAATTTAGCTCAACCTTTGGCAAGTTCTTAGTGATAAAATAGATGGCATAGGGCAGTTTCTCCTCTACCTATTCTAGGGCTACTCCTATGGATTTTTGTTAGGCATTAGCATGAATATGAAAGGGGAGGGCCCAGTTTGGGCCTTGGAGAATTGATGCAGTGGTTAACTTACCCTTTAGAATGTCTAAGGCCTCTTGATAGCTTTTTTACTAGATAAACTCAGAATATTTGGCCAACAACCCAAATAAAGGAGAGGCCAACTTGCTGAAGTCCTTTATGAACCTTCTATAGTATCTTGCTAATCCCAAGAAACTCTTTACATCTCTCTGCTTTTGCGGAGGTGGGACCCTTTGGATGATTACTATTTTGTTCGGGTCCACCTGCAGTCCTTGCTGAGAAATTGAATGACCTAGCATGGTCCCTTCAATCATTAGGAATTCACATTTTTCAGGACTGAGAGACAGGTTCATTTCAATTCATTTGTGCAGTACTTTGCCTAGGTTAGCCAGGGTTTCTTGAAAATCACAACCATAAGGTGTAAAATCATCCATATAAATTTCCACTGCATCATGTTCTAATTCAATGAAAATACTCAAGAATGCTCTCTGGAAAGTGGCAGGAGCATTACATAGGCCCAAAGGAAGGACCCTATAGGAAAAATTACCCCAAGGATAGGTGAATGTGGTCTTATCTTGGTCTTCTGGGAAAATTTGGATTTGGTTGTACCCACTGAATCCATCTAGGAAGGAAAAAAACTTCTTCCTTGCCAGTCCATCTAGCACTTGGTCAATGAAGGGTAGGGAAAAGTGATCCATCTTTACGGCTTGGTTCAAATCCTTGTAATTGATAGAAATCCCCCACTTACCATTTTTCTTGGGAACTAACACTAAAGGGGAGACCCATTCACTGTCGGAGATACAGTAAATGAATCTTGCATCTAGCAGTTTTTGCAGTTCTTCTTTGACTATATATTTAAGAGATGGATTCATCCTCCTTTGTGGTTGCTGGACCAGCTTGAAACCTTCTTTGTTGTATATGTGGTGAGTACACATTGAGGGGTGTACTCCCTTCATTTCCTTGTAACTCCAAGCGAAGGTCTCTAGGTTTTCTTTTAACATGCGCCATAGATTTTCCTCTTCGAGAGCAGAAAGGGATTCATTAATTTTCAAGGCCGAATTCTATAGTATTGACATGGAGTGGGTTGGAATCGGCCAATCATAAGTCAATTGGATGATTGTTCTGAGTTTCCCTTACTTCTTCTAATGGTAACGAACTAGGAGTTGGACTTTCGAGCAGGTGTTCAATCAAGTCATCCTCATCTTGCTTTCCTCCTCCTATGGTTGCTTCTAAAGCATACGGTTGGGTAGAATAAACCTCATCTTCTTGCTCCTCCTCCATCCATAAAGGTAAATCATGCTCTAGAGAAGGTTGATCAAGAGGGTATAGGACTAATTGCTTGGACATATGCCTGTTCTTGACAGTCATATTCCTAACTCTGTTGCTAATGTAAGCATCGGCTATGGCCAACCATGGCCTTCAAAGGATGAGAGGGTAACCAGTGAGCTTAGCCTTAGGGTGGAGAAATAGAACATTTGTAGGGTACTCTCAGGAGTCAATGGAGACCATCACATCATTCATAATTCCCTCAGGGGTGACTGTGGAATGGCCTGCAAGTTGCAGAACTATTGTGGTATTCCTCAATGATCCTTGGAGGTTGAGCTTGAGCATGGTGTCCTTGGTAATCACATTAATGGCAGCCCCAAGTTTGATCAGAGTGTGTGGGATAATGGTACCATTGATGTGCACATCTACTATAGGGCTTCCAGGGTCCAAATATTTCAGATATATTACCTACCCCAGCATTAAGTTGAACAACTGCCTAATGCCATTAATGGTAGGGGCATCCCTTTTTCTTCTTCCTGGATGCTTGAAGCATTTCTCTTTAATCAACTTATTGTAAATGGGAACATCTTTTATTTCCTGGAGAAGGGGGATATTTACACATAGATTTTTCAATTCTCCCAAAAGTTCAGTTTCTTCTGGGGTAGGCTAGAGTGGTTGGGCTAATCTCTCAAGAAAGGGTTGATTTACTTTAATGTTGCTTTCCTCTCTTTCTTCCTCAACCTCCCTATGTGGAGGGGGAGGTTGGTTATCCGGGAGGACTCTCCCAGATCTTAGGTTGATCTCTTGGATTTCTATAGCATAAGCTGGATGTGATGTCTCTCCACTCTATACTTGTTGAGCCTGCCTATTGTTTGGGTTTAGATTTGGCTAGATAGGCATATGGGGTTGCTTGGGTGGAGAAGAGTGTAAGGGTTTTGGTTGTGTAGGTGGTGGATGCAATAGAGCTGGAGCATTGTTGTATTGGGGCCTCCACCCCTAGAGTGGTGTATTCCATTGAGGTTGTGGTGGAGCATAAGATTGAAATGGCTGGCTAGTTGGCTAGGAATGATACTAAGATGCATAGGACCAAGCAGGGTGTGTAAACCATGAAGGATGAGTAGGGGGTCCCCAAGAAGTTATAACTATGGTTTGGTTGGGGTTTTAGTTTGCATGGGATGACCCTTGCATGCCCTGTTGGCATGGTCTAGGCCCAGGAGGTCTCCTTTGGTTGATGTAGAAACGTTGCTCAGTGACCCCTTCAGCTCCTTGATATACAGCTTTGATTCCAGGTAAAGAAGGGTGTTGAGTAGTAAAAAGGGTCTTTTTAACCTCTATTTACCCTACATTAATTATCAATCTAGACATGATTTTTTATCTCAAGAGTGTACTCAGTCTGAGGCAGTCACTTGTTCAAGAGTAATGCTTGTAGTATAGTGCTTTACAAAAGTAAATAAATGTTGGAAACAAACTCTAATTTTAATGGCAAGAAACTTAAATGATTTGTAACTAAATCATTCACCCAATAAACTATAGGAATCATCAATCAAGGATGCATTAACGATAACTCTTTCCCCTGTAAACTAATGTAAATGAAAATCAATCAAAGGCAAGATCTCCAATCTGAGAACTAGATAGTAGTGGTCAATGTTTGCTACAGTTGTAGATCTTTTTATCCACACCAAAGCAAATACTGGAAATAACAATTCAATTAACATAAAAGGAACAACAATTAATTTATTGAAAATATCAAACAACTAATCTTAATCTATAGGAATGAATTAAGCAACAATCTTAATTGAAATGGATTGAACAAAAATCTTTAACTAATAAAGGAATTGAGCAGCAATCTAAGAAAGGAATAGCGAATCTAAGTAAACCTACAAAAATTGAACAACAAACTTAATTAAATGTAAACACACAACAAATATACAATAATTGAACCAATAACCTTATTCTATCATATAGGATATTAACCACAGTTATAAAGGAATGACAATTGCAATAATAATGGAACAATAATCTAATGAACAACAATAAAAATTGTAAGTAAACTATAGTGAAATGAACAACAATGTCAATCTATAAATGAACAACAATATGAATATGTGAATGAACAACAATATCCAAATTAGATAGTGCAATATTATTTCAGAATGAACAACATAACATTTTCAATTGCAAATAATGATCTTGCTATTTCAATTACGAATTCCACATAACAAAGTAAATCAATGAAATGTTCAGGAACAAAATATTATTGAATAAAGCGAATTTAAAGGAACACAAAGGAAATCAAACCACACACGACTGTAATCGGAAAATAATGATACATAAAGCAAGTGATCCACTAGGGTTAGGCCCTTAGCCACCAGGGAAGCACTACTACAGTTACTCGAGGATCAGAAGACAAAACAACAACGAAGTTATATATTAATCATAAAGCCAAAGTTATAGCTATCACTCTTTAAAGAGAGTCAATGATCAAAGTTTAGATTACAACAGTAAGTTCTACAAATCAATAATAATTCCCCCTTGGGCTACTAGCCTTGTCCCTTTTTATAATGGTTAGGTGGAAGTATCAAAAATATAGATAAGTTTTGAGGTAGTGATCCCTCAGGATCAAAGGATCTTAAGGGATTTGCCGTAGCTTTAATCTTCAGTTATCATTTTGTCCTCTTGCGTTGACATCACGTTTATTCTTCCTTTTCTAGGTCCATGCGTTCCGATCTTGATTTCCTCGTCTGGATGCAGTTTCCTGCCAAAGGAACAACAATTGGTTTTGCTTTGTCTTTTCCTCCGGAATGGTGATTTTCCATTTTCTTCACTTTCTGCATAAAAAAAGAAAATAATTAATCATTTTACATCAATCACAAATCTCCTTAATTATCATAATCCTTTAACATATTACCATCTTAGAATGTGAAAATGTTATGACTTAAAGGAAAAGATAGAGAAATAGATGGTAAATACATACCTTTTCCAATGATCAACACACCCCCTTGCTTACCCTTTTTCATGCCCTCATGAAAACATTGTAATTGACATGCAAGGCAGTTAGGGAATAAGCTGGAGAAGGATTTTCATGCAATGGTCTAAAACCATGATTTCTAGCTAGGACTTCAAAAATATGCCCTGTTTGACCTTCAAGCAATTCATATAAGGCTCTATACCTTGGTGTAGGATACCAGATGCTTGGACTTCGTAACCTGCAACCTAACCAAGACAGGTCTTCTCTCAAGATGAGGTCACCATAGTTAACCAGGCGATCAACAACTAGTTTCAAATTTTCGTAATTGAATGGTTCTCTATCTCGAATATTTTGATTGGAAGTCTGGTATTGGAATTTGGCTATTGTTGTGGAAAGTTCTTTGATGGCTAGGAAGTATTCTACCCCTTGCTGGAAAAATACTATGTGAATAGGTCCCAATGTCTGGATCACACTCTACTTTCTCATTAAGCTTCTATGCTTATTCCACAGTTGCAATGGGTTTCTAGGTTCACCCCTTACCCATAGATCTAACCCGTTTTCCTATCTCTAGAAGGTATTGTAGGCTTTAAGCCACTTTATTTGGTTAACAGCAAAAGAGATGAATGCTTGAAGTTGTATATCACCCAAAAAAGGGCTAGGGTTCTTTTCTGTTTCACCGTCCAACACAAGATTATGCAAAGAAAACTCATATAGCAATCACTGGACTTTCACCCCATAATGCTTACAACAATTTATGAAATCATCCATAGTTTTTAACTCTATAGGCACCCTTGCCTTGACAGCCTTAATTTTCAATTGTAAATACCTTTCCATAAAAAACAAAGCATAGTTTTTGGTAGGCGCCCTACATGCTAGAACATCAGTATATAGAGAACATAAGGTATCCATTTGACTCTTAACTGTGTCTAGTCTATTGGTTACCTTTTTAACTTTTTCCTCTACCCTTCGCCAATTATCGAAGGCCTCACTCTCTGATGCATTGATGTTCTTTACCTGTTGTTGTAGCTTCTGATATTGCTCCTGAGGAACAATTTCCTCTATGAGCTTTTCTATCATTTTTTGGGCATGTGCCAAGTCCTTTTGAAGTTTCACTATCCTCGGATCATTGTCCATCATAACATTTTTGGGCTAAAGATCTACTTGGACCTCCTTATTGCGACATTTGGTTCTTATAGTCTATGTTTCCTTCTCATGAACTGTCCATTCAATTGTGATGCTAGAGGACAATGCCTCTATCTGGACATCCTTATTACAGACTAGTGTGCTTTCTGTTGGGCCTCTACATTTGTAACAGCCACATGTTGTTCCTTGTGGTCCTGGATGATAATAGGTTTGGTTTGAGTCCTTTTGGTCTTCTTTTGATCTAGGTCTGGGTGTGAAGAAGGACCTTTCTAATACCTTTTACTTTCGTGATGTGTTAAAATTGCTTTTTAAAAGAACATTAATGAATACATCTTCATACTATAAAGAAAAGGAACATAACAATCATCAGAACATGAGAATAAAAGCCTTTGATAATGGAGTTTGTCTAGGAGGGACTACGTCTCTGGGCCCCGATGTTAAGATGGTGTAGGCCGATGCATTATGTGTTGTCAATAAAGATGATGTACACAAATATGGTGTCTCGATCATACAAGGAAGAATTCCCTCACGCAAGAGTGGCTTTAAGATATGTTCCACAACTAGAACTCTCAATCAAAAGACTCCTATCAGTATGACATAAAAACAAGCATGGTGCGCATCCCGCCAACATGGCATAAAAGGGATGTCAAAGCAAAACACATACATGACAACAACAAGAGTATCCCAACAACATACAACAAGGGATCTCAAAGCATAACATAAAGAGTTATGACAGAAAGTACATCACATAGAAAGATCCTGCATCAAATCAAGCAAGGAATCATGACAACATGTAATAAACAAGATCCTGCATCAATCATCAATCATGGATGTGTATAACATAACACAGAAAGAAGAAGTACATGAACACATCATATACCTCACCACCAAGGGCCATCTGAAGAAAAGGCTCTCAAAGTGCTGAAGCTTTCTGAAACATTGATCTCATAGCATCAATTGCAAGAAGAACATTGTTCACACATGAAGATGGAGATCTGCATTGGCGCTTAGAAAAGTGGCTAAAAGAAGAAATGAGAGAAAGACAAATTGGAATACACCATCAGATTTGTGGCATTGAGTAGTGCTGAAACGACTGTCCAAAATCTGAATTCTGAGAAGTTAAAAATTCAGAGCTCAAGGAATCTTTTAGATTCCTTCAGGATTCCTCAAAGATTCTGTTTCAGGGATGGACTGAAAATCTGCTACTCACATGTCAAATCTGATTTCACCATTAGGGTCCCTGTGAAAAACCATGAAAAAGAAGTATAAACTTGACCATATTCTGAGAAAGTGAAATTTTACCTCGGGAAAATTTCAAGGCTCATGGTTCCGCTCCCTGTTTATTCTGAAATCATCGTTCCACGTGCATTCTGGAAATTACTAGGAGATGCAGAACTCAAATTGAAAAATGGATAGTGCCATTGTGTTCATGGTGATGAGAAGTGTAAAATCCATATAAAATTTGTCAATTTCTGAGAAGTTGAAAATTTTGCCCTCCTGCAAAATTCATGGTCCTTACTTTAAAAAATTATTAAACTACCTCGAAAAGTGTGCCTGCTCTGTTATAGATATATTTGGGCACTACAACCCCAATCAAATATTTCCATAAACCAAGGGCTTCTGAGTCCCTAAAAGTATTGTTTCATACCCTAAAGGAACAAGGTCAGCTAATTACATCATCTCCCAGAAGTTCTCCACAGAAAACTACTCAGAATTGGTCAAAACTGGACCATACACACTGCTCAGTGCAAAGGGTGCGATGCATCTCACCTGATCAGTGAAAAAAGTGCGATGCATACTAAAAAGCCCTTCTGTAGGGTGTGATGGGCGAGAGTAGACAAATGACAGAGACAATTTGCAAGGTGGATGATCATGGAATCTTCCAGAAACTTCTCCTGTGACACTTGCCTCTCTGAATTTGCCCAAGGATGAGTAAGAGATCACCAATCTCCAAGTGGAATCAAGAACTATTAGAGAGAGGACACTAATCAAAATCCCAGAAGCTAACTCACCCCCCTGCAATCATCTATATATGGATCCCCACCCAGAGATCCAGAGGCTAGAATCTGTAGCTTGTAAAGAAGTGCTGTGGTTTCCGTGAATATCATAGTGTTGGTGATCTAAGATTTTCATGAAAAGAAAAGGGCTTTCATGCTGGCGAGGATGAGCTGGTCAGATCAATTGTTGTAATCCTCTCTTCTAATCTCTATATCAATAAAGCTATTCAAGTTTTCCTCCACATTCTTGTATGTTTGCTAATATATGCATGTGTGTGGTCAATATATATCTGGTCCTATATTGTTTATGGTTGTAGATCTATGCACCTTGAAGATATTATGCTACTTTGACTTTACAGGTACTCTTTGAAGCAGAGTGGTCAAGCGAGGAGTGGCAAAGATCTGTTAAAGAGGAGAAGGAACAAGCAGAGAACCAAGCGAAAGATTGAGGTTGGTATTCTTTGCTCCTCTCCTATCTACTTCTCGTAAAGGAAAACGAAAGCAACTTTAATATATTTGTTTCTAAGATAGCTACCCATCTTAGTGGGGCTAGCAGCTCTGCATAGACACTAGATTTAATAACATGCTCCTGTCTCGAAATTCGTGTAGTCCTCCCCAGCTCTGACCATACTGAGTTCTTAAATAAATTCATGGGGGGATTTATTAATGAATTTGTTTTGGTGGATTGGAAAAGGTGTTAAATTAGGTAGAAGAGGTTAGGTGGTCAAACCTTGCCTCTTCCATGTTTAAACATTTCCATTTTTTTTTAATGTAACCGTATGCCAAGATATACCATGCATTAATTGGTTGGGGGACTATACAATTGTCTCCCTCGCTCGCTTGGCATGTGCATGGTATGGTATTTATGGTTTGGTTGTTGGAGTGGTTGGGTCCGTGCCCCAAGGCCGGCCCACCACCAACCCATTTACCACTGTGATATTCGGGAGTTGGATTAACTCCATATAACCATAACCTTCTCATAACCATACCCACATGCATTGATCTTGCATGATTTTCGTTGGGTGTTTTTTCGGAGTATGGTTATTATTATAACCATAACTTTTATATGGTTTTTGTTTGTTGAAATTTTGATATATAATATAACCAAAATATATATATTAAGTTTTTTTTTAACTTTTGTTAATATATAAATGATTTTGTTATTATATATTTTTGTATATAGTTATTTTAATAACTATATTAAAATTATTTTTGTGGTGTGGTTATAACCAAAATGATTTTTGTTGTTTGTGCAGGTTAGGAGGCCAATGATGGACTGCCATGTGTCAATGGCTGATGGGCTGCCATGTGGGTCCCACTTGCTTACTGGGATGCCATGTGGTGCCCTGTGGGCCCCACTTTTTCCCTTATCATGTCAAACTTTGAAGAGCTCTATCTTTCGCATACGAGCTTAGTTTGGCGAACCGTTTGCACCCCCATGATTAAGATGACGAGATCTACGCTCTAGTCTTAGGTCGAAGTCATTCTGACCATTTTGATTTTCGAGCATTCATAAGCCCTTTTTGTCCCGTGTGTCTCTTAGGAGCCACCTGGATCAATCCTCCCCATTGAGGAACTTTTGGTCCTCCAAAAGCATGAAAAATAATCTGCAACTTTCTTTATACCTTGTCTGCATCACAAGCATCCTAAAAAGGCATCACTTCCATCTCCTTCACCTGTGTTCTTCGGAACCTTAAGCTACAAGTCGACACCTACTACTTCTGCACCCTATAGTACATAGTTTTTCAAATTACATGCTTTGAATGACATGACCAACTAAAGATCCAAACGTCCCATACTTGCCACGAGTTTATAACACATATTCGGTAGTGAAGTTTACAACAAGATGGATGCAATACCCCAACTATGACAACAAGGCCAACTCATCATGGTTCCTTCAAAAAGTGATGGAAATCACATCGTCACTGCAACACATGATTTACATTCATAAGCCCAAACATTATTTTTTTGACAAGTGATGGAAAAATACATCACTTTCATGCAACTCAAAATATGACTCAAAACATGACTAGACATCATTGTTGCTGACCAAGTGATGGAAACACATCATCACTTTTACACTTTAAAATGCAACAAATGATTTACAAAAGAATGACCATGAAATGAGAACATGTCTAGAAACCATTTTTCACTGATCAATGTGAATGGGTCACCTCCTTGTGGTGGTTTTGCTTGTCAAACAACTGCTCTTCCTGGTTCATTCACCGACGCTTTGTTGTTAAGGCATTGCTTTGGATGGAGCCTCCAACAAGTGGCTTTTTGACGGCCATTTCTGTCACAATGACTACAATATGTTTTATTCCTCCATATCTGCTTAACCTATTTCTTTTCATGTTGTTGAGGGGGACTTTCATGCCTCATGAGTGCTGCCATTCTTTTCCAACACTTGGAAAAGGTATGGTTAGGTAAACCCACAAAAAGTACATGTTTTTCGATGCCTTGATCTTCATTCATGATTAAAAACATGTTCATAATCAAAATGAACATTCAAAGATCAAAAGTGATTGTACCTTCCTTTGTTGTTTCTGATGTCAGCATGGCGATGAGAACTTGCCTCTGCTCTCCTTGCAATGGAAACTACCATGGGATGATGGGGATACTTTAATTCCCATCATTCTCTTTCCTTGACAAAGTATCGGACAACTCTGACACCTTTGAGCACTCTCCTTTAGTGTATCTCGAGCCTACAAATCAAGGTTCATGCACAACCTCCAATGTTTGAGTGATGCCTTGGTTATTAGCACCAAGTTCTTTCTCCTTGTGCCTTGTCTTTGTAAGGAACCTCATATTTGTCCCTATAACAGACATCATACTATCAGAAGATGAAATCTAAAGGAAATCAACATCTTTTACCTTCTCTATCGATTTGGAAAGAACTGATGAGGGTTGCTCATCATCCATCATTGGTGGATCGCTAACTGTCTCAATGCATTCCCTAGTCTCTTTCATGACATACCCAAGTCTTTCCTGGCGGGGTAATTCCTCTACTTTGATGGGGTTGACAATGCCTTGGCCATTAACGCCCAAGCCTTTTCCTTCATACCTCATTCTCTTCAATAGTTTGGAGTCAATTCCTATGGTATGATTTTCAAAAATAGTGAAATCATCATCAGGAAACATACATGAAGATGGAGAACTATTTTTACCTCACATGAGTCATGTTGCTACTTTTCCAGGACTTCGTCCTTTGCTTGAAGCTGTTGTAGCAAACTTTGTTTTTCATCTTTTTCTTCATGTAAGCACATCTTCAATTCAACATTCTCTGTTTGAAGATTATGTTCGTTTTGCTTCAGTTCTTCCATGGCCTCTTCTATGGCTTGCAACTAAAGCTGCAACTGGTCTTTTTCCTCTGTCTCTTTTTGTAGTGTTTCATACACGATTTCCACTCTTGGAAATGTTGACCATGGTCTCGTACATTGCTGTTTCATTCTCTGTCGGTGCAGGTTCCATTGTTCACACTGCAATTCACATACAAGTAAAGACTGCTCTGATACCACTTGATCCAGGTTCAGGTGTGAAGAAGGACCTTTCCAAGACCTTTTACTTTCGTGATGTGTTAAATTTGCTTTTTTAAAATAACATTAATGAATACATCTACATACTGTAAAGAAAAGGAACATAACAACCATTAGCACATGAGAACAAAAGCCTTTGATAACATAGTTCATCTAGGAGGGACTATGTCTCCGGGCCTTGATGTCAAGATGGTGTAGGCTGCTACATTATGTGTTGTCAATAAATATGATGTACACAAATATGATGTCTTGATCATATAAGGAAGAATGCCCTCACACAGGAGTGGCTCTAAGATATATTCCATAGCTATAACTCTAAATCAAAAGACTCCTATCAGTATGACACAAAAAAAGCATGGTGCGCATCCCGCCAACATGGCACAAAAGGGATGTCAAAGAAAAACACATCCATGATGACAACAAGAGTATCCCAACAACGTACAACAAGGGATCTCAAAGCATAACATAAAGAATTATGACATAAAGTACATCACATAGAACAATTCCGCATCAAATCAAGCAAGGAATCATGACAACATGTAATAAAAAAGAGCCTGCATCAATCATCAATCATGGATCTGTATAACATAATGCAAAAAGAAGAAGTACATGAACACATCATATACCTCACCACCAAGGGCCATCTGAAGCAAAGGCTGTCAAAGTGCTGAAGCTTTTTGAAACATCGATTGCAAGAAGAAAAATGTTCGCACATGAAGATGGGAATTTGCACTAGCACATAGAAAAGTTATTGAAAGAAGAAATGGGAGAAAGACAAATTTAAATACACCATCATATTTGTGGCATTGAGTAGTGCTGAAACAACTGTCCAAAATCTGAATCCTGAGAAGTTAAAAATTCGGAGCTCAAGGAATCTTTTAGATTCCTCAAATATTCTGTTTCAGGGATGGATTGAAAATCTGCTACTCAGATGTCAAATCTGATTCAACCATTAGGATCCTTACGAAAAACCATGAAAAATAAGTATAAGCTTGACCATATTTTGACAAAGTGAAATTTTACCTCCTTGGGAAAATTTCATGGCTCATGGTTCTGCTCCCTATTTACGTTGAAATCATGGTTCCGCGTGCATTCTGGAAATTACTGGAAGATGCATAACTCAGATTGAAAAATGGATAACACCATCGTGTTCATGGTGATGAGAAGTGTAAAATCCATCTAAAATTTGTTAATTTCTGAGAAGTTGAAAATTTTGTCCTCCTGCAAAATTCATGGTCCCTGTATTAAAAAATTATTAAACTACCTCGAAAAGCATGCCCTCTCCTGTCTTGAAATTCGTGCAGTCCTCCTCCCCGACTTTGACCATAGTGAGTTCTTAAAAAATTTCATGGGGGATTTACCAATGAATCTGTTTTGGTGGATTTGAAAAGGCATTAAATTAGGTGGAAGAGGTTACATGGTCAAACCTTGCCTCTTCCATGTTTAAACATTTCTGTTTTTTTTTTTTTAAATATAACCGTATGCCAAGATATACCATGCATTAATTGGTTGGGGGACTATACAACTGTCTCCCCCGCTTGCTTGGCATTTACATGGTATGGTATTTATGGTTTGGTTGTTGGGGTGGTTGGGTCCTTGCCCCAAGGCCGGCCCACCACCAACCCGTTGACCACCATGATATTCGGGAGTTGGATTAACTCCATATAACCATAACTTTCTCATAACCATACCCACATGAATTTATCTTGCATGATTTTCGTTGGGTGTTTTTTTGGAGTTTGGTTATTATTATAACCATAACTTTTATATGGTTCTTGTTTGTTGAAATTTTAATATATAATATAACCAAAATATATATATTAACCTTTTTTTAACTTTTGTTATATATAAATGATTTTGTTATTATATATTTTTGTTTATAGTTATTTTAATAACTATATTAAAATTATTTTTGTTGTATGGTTATAACCAAAATGATTTTTATTGCTTGTGCAAGTTAGGAGGCCAATGACAGATTGCCATGTGTCAATAGCTAATGGGTTGCCATGTGGGCCCCACTCGCTTACTGGGATGCAATGTGGCACCCTGTGGGCTTCACTTTTTCCCTTATCATGTCAAACTTTGAAGAGCTCTATCTTTCGCATATGGGCTCAGTTTGGCGAACAGTTCACATCTCCGTGATTAGGATGACGAGATCTACACTCTAGTCTTGGGTCGAAGTCATTTTGAGCATTCATAAGCCCTCTTTGTCCTGTGTGACTCTCGGGAGCCACCTGGATCAATCCTCCCCATTGAGGAGCTTTTGGTCCTCCAAAAGCATGAAAAATTATCTGCAACTTTTTTTGTACCTTGTTTGCATCACAAGCGTCCTGAAAAGGCATCACTTCCATCTCCTTCACCTGTGTTCTTCGGAGCCTTAAGTGACGAGCCGACACCTACTACTTCTGCAACTTGTAGTACATGGTTTTGCAAATTACATGCTTTGAATGACATGACCAACTAAAGACCCAAACGTCCCATACTTGCCACGAGTTTATAACACATACACGGTGGTGAAGTTTACAACAAGATGGATGCAATACCCCAGCTATGACAACAAGGCCAACTCATCATGGTTGCTTCTGATGGAAAACATATCGTCACTGCAACACATGATTTACATTCATAAGGCCAAATATTATTGTTTTGACAAGTGATGGAAAAATACATCACTTTCATGCAACTCAAAATACGACTCAAAACATGACCAGACATCATTGTTGCTGACCAAGTGATGGAAACACATTATCACTTTTACACTTTAAAATGCAACAAATGATTTGCAAAAGAATGACCATGAAATGATAACATTTCTAGAAACCATTTTTCACTGATCAGTGTGAATGGGTCACCTCCTTGTGGCGGTTTTGCTTGTTGAACAATTGCTCTTCCTGGTTCATGCACCGACACTTTGTCTTTAAGTCATTGCTCTGGATGAAGCCTCCAACAAGTGGCTTTTTGACGGCCATTTCTGTCGCAATGACTATAGTATGTTTCTTCCTCTATATCTTCTTAACCTGATTCTTTTCATGTTGTTGAGGGGGTCTTTCAGGCCTCATGAGTGTTGCCATTCTTTTCCAACCCTTGGAAAAGGTATGGTTAGGTAAACCACAAAAAGTTCATGTTTTTCGATGCCTTGATCTTCTTTCATTATTAAAAACGTGATCATAATCAAAATGAACATTTGAAGATCGAAAGTGATTATACATTCCTTTGTTGTTTCTGATGTCAGCATGGTGACGAGAGCTTGCCTCCCCTCTCTCCCTCCAATGGAAACTGCCATGGGATGATGGGGATACTTTAATTCCCATCATTCTCTTTCCTCGTCAAAGTCTTGGGCAACTCTGACACCTTTGAGCACTCTCCTTTAGTGTATCTCGAGCCTGTATCCCTTGCTTCTCCCCAATTTGGCGGACTTTCTTCATTTCTGCGGTCTAATTGATGTGCTAGCAGTGCATTTTCGTTTTGGGGCTGACAAGGCCAATTCCCTATCTATTGAGAAAACCATTTGCTATTGGGTAAGATTGTAACTGACTATCAGCCAAATTAAACCGTGATGACTTACTACTGATTCTACATGACGAGATTTTCTTATACTTCGGGCAACATCATGCAATAAAGAATTTAAGTATGCGGGCAAATTTGCAGCACATTTTTGTTTTAATACACTTAATAGTTTGAGATGGCGTGGTCTTACGACGTCTTTTCTACCATCGCAAGTGATGTAGCTTTGGACAATTTTGGCTAATTCTACCCATGGCTCTCCTAGGGTTGCAAGCAAAAATCCTTTTTCGTTGATAGTAAGGCTCTGTCCTTCATCTTGGAAGATGGTTATAATGTCTTGAAGTCTCATTTTCTTTAGGGTCCATACTGGTCCAATAGCTGGCAGTCCCGATACTTCAACGATTATCACGTCTGTTACTGCTATTTGCCTCCCCCTCACCATGGAATGATCTTCCTGCAAATTTTGCAGAAATTCAATGGCCACCATCTCATTAGACTGCTGTAGTCGGTTAAGGTAGACAATCCATCCTAATATTATTAAGATTTCGCGTGCAACATCAGAGACCATAAACACCTATGGTTCACTATGTATCGATCTACCTCCCATCTTTGTCCAAGCTTAGCACACTGTTAATTTTTCCCGAGCAGAAACACAGAGGTGATGATGGAACAACAAGTTGTTCAAGCTTTAGTTCACTGTTTAATTTTTACAGAGCAAGACATAGAAATGGCAATGGAACAACGAGCTGTTCAAGCTTTAGCACAGAAAAAGCACATAAATGTTGATTGAATGGCAAGCTATTCAAGCTTTAGCACACTTCTTATAGAGAAAAAACACAAAAATGATGATGGAACAAGAAGCTGTTCATATTTGGAAATACAATACCATTAAACTTGTTATTCCTGAGTTCTGATGGAGTCATAATGCCTCCACATAAGGAGCTGATACTTATGCCAGAGTATTATGGAGATCACCCGTGCCCCCCTAAAATGTGATAGGCCGTCCTTGTCTGGAAAATAAAGGAGCAGCATGCTGAACTACAGTTGTACAGTGGAATAAAGGAACGACGTATAGATCTATAACATGTTTACAAAAATTGGCAGGTAACTGAAATCGAGGATTATGATGGAAATCGTGAATAAATATGGAAATGTCATGAAATGATGCGAAAAATAGAGGATATGATAGCTTGACGTAAGTAAAAGTTCTTATGCGGTCATTATCCACTTTAACCATTATGATTGATTTATAAATGATTTTCATGTATAAAAGGTTCAAAAGGGTTATATAACATAATCTCATTTGGAATCAATATAAATATATAAGTAGAAGGGTTTATAATGACTATTGATGTATAACAAATATGACTTCAATACCATCAGCAGAGCTCTGTTGCCCGCAAGTGTCCATAACCTTGACATAGTTGCTTATTTCACCCTTGGAACCATAATCCTTTGTGTATGCCTAGGAAAGTGTTGTGCGATGTCAGAATGGAGGCCATTGTGCTGGCTTGGTAACCAGATGAATCACAATGCCATTCACCAAGAAGGAGTGAAATGTGGGCAGGTTGGCTTGTGATGAGACTTCTTGTTCCAAGGAATTTTTTTAATTTTCTGATATGCCTCTTGGATCATATCCCTAGTGTGCTAGCTATAATCGGAATGCCACTTCACTTTCTTCCTTATGATCATGGTAAGATGGCTCTTGATGAGACCCCCATCCTTCATCTGACAAATCATGTTAGTAATCATACAGATATGTATTTTTTTTTCTTTCTTTTATATAACAATTTCCTATTTATATACAGAGGGTGGCTCAACACTCCTTAAGAGTAGGGATGGTGGAAGAAGTCTGAGCATCTCAATAGAGGAAAATATGCCCTTATTCTTATTCAATAATAATGATCAAAGAGCTTTATGAAGATTTAGAAAGAACCAACATGATAAAAATAATCAATCAAATTGGTGTTAGTGAAAATAAAGACAACAAAGTGATATAAATAGTTGTGTCCTTTTCTCTTTTCTCTTATCTATTCAAAACAATTTCTCTTTGGTTTGCTGATTTCACTATCCTCTAGTTTTTGTATTCTTGCATAAATGTATAGTTGTGCCTTAAATGACCATCATTCACAAAAATCCTCTAAATGATGAAACACACACACACACAAAAAACAAAAAATACACTCAAAAAGTGTTGTTCCTTAGATGGAACAACTGCGTTTCCTTAAGAGGGACAGTGAAAGAACATCTGCACGCAAAAATCATGGTTCCTTTAAGAAGAACAACAAGCAAAAGTAAAAAAACATACTCAAAGATATTGTGCCTTAAGAGGAACAGGAGTTGTTCCTTAATTGGAACAACAAATAAAGCAAGCGCGAAATAAAATACTGCTCCCAAGATTATCCGAGATCTAAACTATTGTTTCTTCGGAAGGAACGACAGAAAGGAAAAAATGCGAAGGAGGTTTGTTCCTTTAAAAGGAACGATAAAACAACTTGGTGGAAGTGTTGTTCCTTCGGAAAGGAACAACAAAAATGCAGAAATGCTATTCCTTCGGAAAGGAACAACAAAATGCGAAGATGTTGTTCCTTCGGAAAGGAACAAAAAAATTGCGAAGATGTTGTTCCTTCAGAAAGAAATAGCAAAAACGAAAGTGCTGTTCCTTTCTCCTTCAGAAAGGAATAGCAAAAAATGAAAGTGCTATTCCTTCGCAAAGGAACAACAAAAAATGAAAGTGCTATTCCTTCGGAAAGGAACATAAAAAAATGAAAGTGTTTTTCCTATAAAAATGCGGAAGTGTTGTTCCTTCGGAAAGGAACAACAAAACGTGAAAGTGTTGTTCCTTCGGAAAGGAACATCAAAAAGGTGGAAATGCTGTTCCTTCGGAAAGGAACAAAAAAATGTAAAAGTGTTGTTCCTTCGAAAAGGAACAACAAAACAATGAAAATGCTGTTCCTTCAGAAAGGAACAACAAAATGCGAAAGTGTTGTTCCTTCGGAAAGAAACAACAAAATGGTAGAAATGTTGTTCCTTTAGAAATGAACAACAAAATGCAAAAGTGTTCTTCCTTCGGAAAGGAATAGCAAAACAGTGAAAATGTTGTTCCTTCAGAAAGGAACAACAAAATGCAAAAGTGTTGTTCCTTCGAAAAGGAATAAAAAAAAGGTGGAAATGCTGTTCATTTAGAAAGGAACAACAAAATCTAAAAACAAAATGTAGAAATGCAAAAATATGTACAAAAAGTAATTTATACAAGCAGAAAAGAAAAAGTTATGTACAAAATTTAGGAAGAATGAAATTACTTAGTGAACCAATGTCGAGGAAGAATTATTTTCCCTAGCAAGAATCTACATATCAGAATCTTCCCGGAGCTACTAGTAGAAGGATTCCCGAGTAAGCGGTTTATGGTACAGTCGCACTCGGTGGCCATTTGCTTTAAAGGTATGTCTAGATCTGTCAATAGTAGTCAAATTAATGGTGCCATTGTCATGCACTTTCTGAATTTCATATGGTCCAAGCCAACGAGTCTGAAGTTTTCCTTGAAAATCCTGAAACCTGGAGTCATATAGGAGTGCCCAATCTCCTTCACGAAAGATTTTCTTTTTGATCAGGGCATCATGCCATTTTTCTCTTTGTTGTTGAATTAATGCAGTGTATTGAAGAGCCAAGAGCCTGATTTCATCTAGCTCGTTAATTTGTTGTAATTTGTTAGTTTGGGCCTCATTTAGATCCAGACCGATCTCTTGCGCTGTTCTTATTGTTTGTATTTCGAACTCTATTGGAAAGATGGGTTTCTTTCCAAATAGTATCTGATATGGTGAATAAATGGTGGTGTTTCTCCACGTTGTTCGACATGCCCACAAGGCTTCCAACGATCTTGAAGCCCAATCACGCCTGTGTGATACAATAGTTTTTGTCAATATTGCCTCTATCACATTATTCGTGCTCTCTACTTGGCCATTTTCCTGTGGGTGATATGGAGTGGTAATTTTGTGCTGAATGGATAATTTTTTAATGTGACAACAATTTTATTACCTATGAACTGTGGTCCTTCGTCTGTGATTAATCCCTTGGGAGGCCATATCACACAAATATTTGGAACAGGAAATGAATCATAGAGTCCTCTGTAGCTCTTGGAAGTGCCTCTGCTTCAACCCATTTGGTAACAGAATCTGTTGCTACTAGAATATATGTTTTTTGATTTGATGATGGGTTGATCAGACCAACAAAATCAAGCGCCCAACGCTCAAATGGTTGGATTACTAACTGTGGATTTAAAGGCATTTCTTCGGACTGTCTAGGGTATTCTACTCTTTCGCAACTGTCACAGGGCTAAACAAATTTCTTAGCATCTTTAAAGATTGTGGGCTAGTAATACCCTGTTTGCAGAACCTTGTGACCAGTCCTTTGATCTGCAAAATGTTCGCCACACGGTCCGTCATGATAGGCTTTCAGAATGTCAAATATTTCATCTTCACGAACGCATCTTCTGATGTGCATGTCTGCCTTTGTATGAAATAGGTAGCCCCCAATCCAAGAAAATCGGGTACTACATTGCATAATCTATTTTCGTTCATTGGGGGTCAGATGCTTTGGTAATTTGCCTATTGCTAAATAATTTGCAACATCAGCATACGAAGGTGTCTTGACAGTAACAAAAAATAAATGTTCATCTGGGAATTGATCTTTGACTGTTGTTGCATCCACTGGCTTTGGCATTCATGAGAGAAAATCAGCTACAGGATTCTCTTTCCCTACTTTATCTTTTATTGTGATGTCAAATTCTTGCAATAAGATCAACTATCTTGTTACTCTACCATTTATAATAGGTTTATTTGTACGTATTTTATGGCAGAGTGATCTTTATATAAGACAACAGGATATCCAATGATAGAATGCCTAACTTTATTTATAGCATGTATTATAGCTAAAAACTCTTTTTAGTAATAGTATAGTTTAGCTCAGCAAGAGACAAATTCTTGCTAATATAATAGATTGCATATGGTTTTTTGTTTTCTTCCTGCCCAAGGACTGCTCCAATAGTTGTGTTTGAAGCATCTGGTGAAATTTGAAATGGCAGGTCCCAATTTGGACCTTTGAGCACCGGGGCTGTTGACACAATATTTTTCAGATCCTCAAAAGCACGGTGCATTTATCTGTCCAAACAAAATCAACATTCCCTGTTAGTGCTTATAGAGGTGCAGTTGTTTGAGAAAAATGTTCTATGAATTTCCTATAATAACTAGAAAATCCAAGAAAACTACGTACCTCTGTTTGTGTGGTAGGAGTAGGTATTAACAAAACTATTTGAATTTTGGTCGGATCTACTTGTATTCCAGCTTCTGAGATATAATGACCTAGGATGATCCCTTCGGTCATCATCATATAACACTTTTCATGGCTCAAGCAAAGCCTGATGGTGATACATCATTGCAACACCTTTTCCAATGTGTCTAATGCTGGCTCAAAATCATCTCCATATGGTGTGAAATCATCCATGTATACTTCGAGCCCTTCATTTATTAAATCTGAAAAGATGCTGAGGATGGCTCTCTGAAATGTGGCAGGGGCATTGCATAGGCCAAAGGGTAGGACTATGTAAGAAAATGTTCCCCAAGGACAGGTAAAAGTAGTTTTGTCCTGGTCTTTAGGGGCAATCTGAATTTGATTGTATCCACTGAAGCCATCCAAGAAAGAAAAGAATTTCTTTCCTGCTAATGTGTCTAATACTTGATCAATGAATGGAAGGGGAAAGTGGTCTTTCTGGGTTGCTTTGTTTAATTCTCTGCAATCTACACAAATCCTCCACTTTCCATTCTTCTTTGGCACCACTACTAGTGGAGAGACCCACTTGCTATCGGAGATTGGATAAATAAAGTTTACATCCAAAAGTTTTTTTTTTTTAATTTAGCTTTCACAATATCTTTCAGGTGAGGGTTGAGTCTGCGTTGGGGTTGTCAAATGGGTCTAACATATTTTTCTGTATAAATGTGGTGCATACACAGTTGGGGATAAATTCCCTTCATATCCGGATAATCCCATGCAAAAGCTTCCTTATATTTTCTCAATAGTTGGGCCAACTTTTCTTCTTGTTCAGGAGTCAGGTTATTGTTAATGTTCAAGGTTTTTCCTGGCTCAATCTTGATAGTTTTTCTGTTTGAAATAGAGGTAGTGGATATTGTTTGATCATGAGTGCCTTTGAGAGGATCTTTTTCTAGTTCATTTTCAAATGCTACCTCTATCATGTGACATTGTACATGGGATTTAGATTCTGATTGGTTAATGAAGTTGTTAATAACATCATCCTCTGTTTGATCTTTAAAATCGAGGGCATCTTCTATGGTTAATGGGGACCTAATGTTTTCTGTGAGGTATGATACAAGTCATTTGTTAGTTTTTATTATTGTTACACTTGGCTGGGTTGGAGGGTATAGAGCTAGATTCTTGATATTGCTCCCTCTAGTTATAGTCATACTGCCTTGTCGGCAACCAATGTAAGCGTCACCAGTCGCAAGCCAAGATCTAGATAAAATTAATGGGTGTCCATCGAGTCAATTTTTGGGGTTGATTATTAGAAAGTCAGCAGAATATTCCTAGGAATCTACAGATACCATTACATCGTGAAGTGTAACTTCTGGTCTAACCACTGATCGGTCAGCCAATTCCAATAAGGTGGAGGTTGGTTCCACTGATGTGATGCCTAGGTTTTGACAAGTGGTGGTTGTTAAAATATTAATTGCAGCCTGTTGTGGCCACCAACAACCCCCCCTTCTTATTTAGTTTTATTACTAATACTAAGTAAGTGGGGACACTTATTAAAAAAATAAAATAAATAAATTAGTACTTGTATTCCCTTTTTGAATAAATCTTACTATCATAAACTTAGGAGAATACCTAAAAAAATCTAAAAGGATTTAAGTTTTATGTAAGTTCGAACAAAACCATTCTCTCAATAATACAATGTCGCATCGCAAAAAAGGTAATGGATAACATCCTATAGACAAACTCCTAAGATTGCGAAATCGCGATACAAAATCGCATACTAAAGAAACTCATTGCATCACAGTTTTCATATGCCTTAAGTATCACTTAAACTGAAATACCTCAAACTGCCAATATGCGATAACATGTCTCACAAATCACATTTCACAGAAGCATATGGTAATAGATGATTTTCAAACACAAAAATCGCAAAATCGCTTTATCGCAGATCTACAGGGCTCATCGTACAGAAAAAAGTTTTTCCTTAATCCGATGCCAAGTTATGTGCATTAATGTTAATTTAATGAGTTAATTGATTATCATTAATGAAATAATGTTTTGATATGATCAAATAGTCATTTCATGTAGGGTGATATATTTTATATGATTTCAACATTTAAAGTTTTCCCGTCACCTTATTTCTTATCATTACTCTTTCCTTATTTGTAAATTGCAGGAGCAGAAACCAGAAACATATACGCAACAGTGTTCAGAATATAATGGGAAAAAAGGTAAAATATCCAATTTCTGAAGACAAAAACATGATGCCCTTATACATAGACACCACCTGTAATAGAGACACCAATGTTACTACTTGGGAAGGCATGTACAATCTACTCGAGGAAGAAAATCCCAGAGTAATGAAGGTTACGGCAACTGCAGACTCACGCAGGTCATCTGACGCATCAATTACAGAAATAACATGCTCATTCTTGCACCAGATAGTGGCAAGACCCAAGATTCTTCCATAAATGGGCATGGTCAAATGGGTACAAAATAGTGTTGATATAACAGACAAAAAGTTTAAGACTCAGAGCCAAGGACTATTGGGTTGTTCTCTGTGCAAGATTTAAGGACCATGTATCATCTACCAGAGCCAAGGTAACTTACAACAAATAGTTCATGGATAATTTCGCTAAAGAAAATGAAGATTTGGCAGAATGCACCAAGAACTGGTCAAGAAGAGACGAACCACTAAAAAAGGATAAATGTGGTACTGGTTCTCTCACTTCCCCATATTGCTTTGCTGCTGCTATGCTCTATAGACTTTTTGGGAAGCCCGACGTCAACAAGTTTTCATCTGAATGGATACCCTTATTAAATGCTGCCACTAATGCTACTATTGTGGATTGGGCTAAGATATTGTATGATAATTTAGCCACAGCTATTTTAAACTATCGGTCTAAAAGAACTACTACTCAGAGGATTTATCCCCCTTTCTATTTGGCTGCTTATGTTATGGATGCAATCTGTTATGTTTCCAAGTTTCTTCTAATAGGTTGGAAGTGGACTACTCAGGATCCCTTGCCCATTCATATTTATCATAAGGAATTATGGGATTCCAAGTTATTCCGTATTTTTACAAAATTTGTCATGGAGTCATGCTACCCTTGTATAGAATGTTGTATAATAAGGATGTTCCAAGATTTTCTCCCGAAGCGGAAGTTGACATTCTCCCTGTCACAAGATGGTTTGAAGAAGAGATTTTCACCTATGTTAGAGTATTTGGAAGTCTTGCTTCCCCTCATGTCCTACCCTTATATGTCCCTGATAAATTACTGGCACGAGAGATTGCCTACCAGACCTCTAGGGTGGGAGGTATGAGAAAAGAGCTGAAGGACAAGAAGAAGGCCATTTGGCCGCTATTTCCTATGGCCTATGGGGCCCTTTCACTGTTTCATTTAGGTCATGCATTTAAAGAAGTAGACAATATGTTATGTCTACGATTGTTCAAATTTCCAGGAAGACAATTCGATCCTTATGATATCACTAAGAAATTCACTACCGCCGTCAAAATAAAAGTGTTTTCTAGAGAAAATGATCTTTTTGATGATACATTTCAGTAGAAAAGTACACTTAAAGAAGTTCTACATTTGGCCCAATTGCAATTTCCTCCAACATAATTTCAAGAATTCAAATTGTATAGGAAAAGGAGACTAGCTAATATCCCTTTGGATAAGTTATGCTTGGAACCAATAAGGGAGCCAACTCCCAGTATCAGTCTAAGTGGAAGTTCAGGCACAAGAAAGTCTAGATCTTAGTCTGGGAGAGAATCTTCAGAATGCTCTAAAAGGTCTGAGAATGACCATAATAAAAGCGAAGGGTCAATAAGAGACACTGCCCAATCTAAAGAGCACGAAGACTAATAGGTTTTGACTACTCCTTAGGTAAATATTCCCCCTCTCATCATCCAGCCACCACTAGCAAGAACTGAGTTGGATAAAGAATGGGAGACATTCAATGACTTAATTAATACTGAGGGGCAGAACACAAAGACACCTGAGAGTAATGTACACATAGTAAATGATATGGTCATTGAAACAATCAGTTATGCTCCAAAAATGGAACATATCGCCATTACCCCATCTTCTGAAATCACACTCAAGATAGAGGAAATTCCTCCTCTAGATGTATTTTATAGTCTGCAGCATAAGGCAGTGGTAAGAAGGCAAAGGAAGAAAAGGAAATTGGAAAATATACTCTTATCTGAAGAAGAATAGTTAGATGTTCTTTGGCGAGATCTTACCACTGACCCTACCGAAAATCTCACTAAATTATCTCAGATTGCAGGAGCCAATGCTTCTGCGACCATTGATAAAGCATCCAAGGTATAGAAATTACTGAAGGAAAAGGAGGATCAAATACAGATTTAGCTACAACAGCTACAACAAGCTAGTGCCAACAGTGAAGCAGAGAAAAAGCTAGAAAAATTACAACAAGATTTTCAACAGATCCAGCTGGGATACCAGAACAGTTTGGTCGAAAAAGAAAATCAGTTACAAGATATGCGAGAAATGCATAAAGATGATCCCAAGCTTACAGAGTTTGTCACAGAAGCCAATTCCTTAAATGACCAACTCTTGCAGCAATAAGAAACATTATGCCAAAGAATATCGCAATGGAACTCCTATTGTGAGATAAGCGACAAAATCACTAATCAAGCCGTGGAATTGTGACGTGATTATGATTTGATTGATAAAAGAGTTTCTGAGAATTTGGTTTGGTAGGAATCTGATGAAGGAAAAAGGCTAGGCGCACCCATAATCAATGAAGCCCACAAAGAAATTCTCTTTAATAAGTGGGACGCACAAATAAGGAAAGAAGAACAAGCAGCAGAAGAAGCAGCCATAGCGGCAAGCAATGTCATCGACTGTGTCAATGAAAACTTGCACATAGCAAATCTTATATCAGAGACCACTCCAGGGTTTCTACCAAATTCACAGCATCTACAGACAAGCTAGAGACAAGAGGCTAAAGGAAGAGCAGAATCTACCAAGAGTTTAACCAAGTTGAATTGGGATTCTTGCTGGCGATACTTGGTAAAACCACACAGTCAATGCATGACTCTCAAATGCCTCATTAATTCTTCCGAGAAGATGGTACTAACATTTTCCAATTCTGTTTTCATAGGGCAACTTAAGTTGGAGGTCGGCCAACCAACTCTCCTCAAGCAGATGCTGAATGCTTGCGACCACAGAGAATAGATACATAGATAGTTAATTGCTAGATTCAATTTTAATTTCAGTTTTAGTTTTAGTTTTGCTTTATTTTTGCCTTAGACTAGTGTAGGTTTTAACCCCGTACATAAATTGTTGACACCTAATCCTCAGTGATTGAGGAACTGAATGTGAATAGTCATTGAGAAGATGAACTGAACAATCACATTCATGTATATAATAGATAGCTGGCTAAATGAATAAATGCATTAGTTTTCTGGAGTTACTCCTGGCCTGACATGGTATCAGAGCACAGGTCCCAGGTTCTTTTTATAACCTTGCTTTGTAACTCTTGTCCACTGCCTGCCTTCTGCTCCTCTGTCCCACACCTGAAGGAAACGCCTGCCTGCTTGAAGCTGCATACCAAACTTCTGAGAGAGTGAAATGGGTGGTTGAAGGTAATGCTGAGCGGATATCAAAGAAAAAAAACGGTGTTTCATGGAGCTGTTGAAACGTTGGAGGCCCAAACGTTGTTTGAATTAAGCTGCTGCCTGGTATATACCATACGCTGAGCTGTTTGACATGGAGCTATTAAGTGATTCCAGAGCCGTGGTATGAGAGTTGTTAAATACTGAGTGATATGCTATTTCATATGTCTGAGAGTTGTTAAAAGCTGCGTGATATGCTGTTTCATATGTCTGTTAAGTGATTCCAGAGCCGTGTTAAATGATTTTAGCAGACTATTGTTACTGTTTGACACCTTTTTTAATCCATTAAAACGCTGTCTCTCTAATAAAACGTTGTCTGATAAAACACTGTAATAAGCAGTCTTCGGACTAGCCTTTCGGTAAATCCTGGAGTGCTTACTGTTACCGTCCCCAAACAGGCTCACCCGAAACTTGAGGTTAAAGCCATCGAAATCTCTGGTTAACAAAAAAAAAAAATTGTGGAAATATGGCGTCTCGTGTTGGGGTTGGAAGTTTATGCTTGGAAGTTTTTGCGTTTTTCAATTAATATGAGATTCGATGCATTTGCGAGGGTCTGGATTTATGAAATCATGATAGAGTCGAAGTAAATTCTCGTTACATCATCGTTCGAGCTAATATTGGTGGCCTATAAATGTATCTTGGTGGCCTGAATACTGTGGAGAGTCACTCCCTCTCTGTTTATTAGAGAAGAGAAACGATTGTTGGTATTAAAGAATATAAACCCCAGGACATTACAGAAGATAAATGGAGATCTAAGACAGTGATTATATTAACGAAGACAGGAAGAGCAATTGCTTTCTTTTAACACAAGCGTTTAAACATTTTTTTGCGGTGATATATATATATATATTCATTTCAATGATCAATAATGGCGTAGCAGAATTTTGAATGATTTTGAATATATTTCCATATCAAAATCATTTTTTTTTTAGCAGCGGAAGTTTTTTAAGAGCAATTTTTTTTCTTCTCGCCATCAGAAGTATTAATATATCAGCAAAAGTTTTTTTATATCAGCAGAAGTAATTTTTTACAGAATGCATTCAATCATCTCTATGATAGGAATAGTTCTCACTGGCAAGGAGAACTATCCTGACTGGTCCCGGATGGTACAACACACCCTCATTTTCAATGAGCTGTGGAAAGGAGTGTGTGTCGGAGAATGAGATAGTGACCCAGAAAAGCCTACATCAGATAAAGAGCTCGCCATCTGGGAAAACAAGAACAACAAAGCGTATGCATTAATCGCAACATCTGTAAATAAGGAGGTGAGTTGTCACATTTCAACATGTTCAACTGCCTTTGAAGCTTTACAAAAGCTGAAAGAGCTCTATGACTCACATTCTGCACTTGAAGTCGTCCAACTTATGATTAAACTCTTCACTCTTGAACTGCAAAATAATGATCCTCTTGCTCTTGCATCTAAAATAAAATCTATAGTGTATGATATCAAATCCACTAAAGTTGAGCTGGATATATCTCTTGCTTTTCTCAAGGCACTGTATCCTACATACTCCAATTATCTTGAGTCTTTGCAAGCAAATGGAAATCTCAAGGATATAACCTTTGACTCTCTTGTGAAAAAGTTTGCTGAAAGAGAAAAAGCCTTTGGAAAGAAGACAGTCCCTGAATCTTCAGAAGAGACTGTATGCCTGGCTAATAAAGAAAAATATCCTGCTCAAGATTCTACAAGAGGAAGAGGTGGACGAAGAGGAAGAGGAAGATACTTCAGAGGCAGGGGGGCAGACATTCTCAAGGAGAAAAGGCAGATTTACATTGTATTCGCTACAAAAGAAATGGATCACATGATGCCTCTACATGCAAGCTACCATGGGACAAAATTGAGCAGAGAAGAAACCAACAGAAAGGTAAAACTGATGATACAGACAAAGGTAAAGCACCTGAATCCGCTCACTATGTTGAGGCACAATGTAACATTGGAGTAAATGAAGATTTGTTTAATGCTTCACTTGCTTCATGGAAAAATGATTGGTTGCTTGATTCAGGAGGAACCTGCCACATGACTCATAGAAAATATTTTTTTGATGATTTCACTGACAATGTTGATGGAGCAGTATACTTTGCAGATCAACCAAAAATCAAGCCATCAGGGCTTGGCACAATCAAGCTTAAACTGCCAGGTCTTCCAAACTTTCTTCTGGATCATGTTATATATCTCCCACAGCTCAAGAGAAACTTGTTTTCCTTGGTCCACATCCGCCAGCAAGGTCACTCCATTCATATGTTTGATGGCAAGCTTGAGGTAAGAAAATCATCTGACCGCTCACTTTTCATGAGGGGAATAGAAGAAGAAAGGCTTCTCAAACTGCAAGGAACCTCTGCTCATGCACAACATTTCTCATACAATTCTCATCATGAAGAAGGTACACTTCCATCAAGTTTATTATGGCATGCTAGATTTGGACATTTGAACTATGACAGTCTCCGCTTGTTGAAGAAAATGGTGTTGTTGGTTTGCCTACAATTCCTAGGAAACTTAAGCAATGTGATGCTTGCATTCTAGGAAAGCATAGCAAACAGTCATTTCATGACTCACATTCAAGAGCACATAGGAAGCTTGAACTTATTCATTCAGATTTATGTGGTCCAATCCTGTTCCTTCTGCAAATGGAAATAAATATATCATGACATTTATTGATGACTACACCAGAATGTGTTGGGTTTATTTATTGAAGAACAAATCTGATGCTTTCCTAACATTCAAGAATTTTCATAAATGGATTGAAAATGATGCACAATCTCATATTGGGGCTATTCGCACTGATAATGGAAAAGAATATACATCAAATGAATTTGAACACTATCTTCGCCAACATGGGATTAAACATCAAACAACTGTGCCTTATAATCCCCAACAGAAAGGTGTAGCTGAAAGAATGAATACAACAATTTTGAATATGGTACAATCCATGCTTTTTTTCAAAAATGTAAAGATAATGTTTTGGGCTGATGTTGTTCTATGTGCTGCATATATAAAGAATAGATGTCCATCTAGTGCTATAAGAAACAAGACTCCTTATGAATTGTGGTATGGACATGTTTCTTCGGTCAAACATCTCAGGATTTTTGGTTCCACCTGTTATGCTTTGATACCAAAGGTACATAGAAACAAACTTGGTGCTAGAAGTCGTAAGTGTATTTTCTTGGGGTATTCAAATACCTCCAAAGCATACCGCATCTATGATGAAGAAAATAAAAAGTTTGTTATATCTAGAGATGTAATTTTTCTTGAATCATCCAAATCTGACAATGTTGTTGAGCGGCGGAAACTTGACCACTTGGATAGAATTCGCAAAAACGAAGAGCATTTCAAGAATTGATAACAGATTCAATCTTGAAGGGGGATTCCTATTCTAGATCAACAT
>APFE031449932.1:48984-104827 GCA_000404065.3 Pinus taeda | reverse complement strand
TTGAGACCCCTTGCTCTCCTTAGCCCCTCACCGGTTTGATCTATCCATCTCACCTGCTTTAAGGCATCAAAACAATTGCCTATCTTGCTCCAAGTGGACCTCTGCAAAAACTGTGCCTCATCCCCGCACCCAAAGTGCCTTTCCCTTGATTTCAACAAAATCATAAAAAATCAATCCTAAACTCTTTGTACTTAATACCTAGCCTAAAATCAGTCATCAATTCAGTCATCTCGAGCCTTTTCGATTACCTTTTGTCGAGTTTGACCCTGAGAGAGCCCTCTCCTGTCCTCGTAAGGCTAGCTACGAGGCTGAGCGTGGTTTGATGTGGCCTTGAGTCTTGCCTTATTTCAGCCTAAGGCAGATTTGAGCGCTAACAGACCACATTCATAACCAAATGGGGTACTTATGCATATCAAAAGATGCCTTTTGGTCTGATCAACACTTATGCCACATTTCAAAGGGCCATGGACATTGTATTTAAGGGATTAGTAAACAAATAAGTGGTAATCTACAGGGATTATATAACTGTATATTCTAAAAAATGTGGTAATCATCTCAGAGACTTAAAACAGATTTTCCAACGTTGCCAAAGGTATGGGATTTCACTTAATCCAAAAAAGTCCTTTTTTGCATTAAGTGAAGGAAAACTTCTTGGATTTATAGTGTCAAAATTTGGAATCCATATTGATCCCAATAGAATCAAGGAGATTTCCAAAATACCCTTGCCTCACAACAAGAAAGCTATGCAATCCTTCCTTGGCCAAATTAATTTTGTTAAGAGATTTGTTCCGGACTTCTCAAGGATTGTATCTCCCTTACAAGCAATGATAAAAAAGAATTCAATCTTCGAATGGGGCCAAGAGGAATATGAAGCATTCAATCTGATTAAACAAGCGATTGTAAACTTCCCATCTTTAGCAACTCCAAATTTCTCCGATCCTTTCATTTTGTACACATTTTCCTCTGATAGATCATATGCTACGATACTCACTCAAGCAAATCAAGACAAGGCAGAAGCCCCAATTGCCTTTTTCAGTTCAAATCTACAAGGGGCCGAATTAAACGATTCTAACATCGAGAAACAAGCTTATGCGGTTTTCAAGGCGATCAAACACTTCAGACCCTTCCTACTTAAAACCCATACAAAAATCATAGTACTGTTTCCAGTTGTAATAAATCTCTTAGTACAGAAAGACGTGGGTGAGAAAAGAGCTAATTGGGTTACTGTCTTACAAGAATATGACACTGAAATTAAACCAGAAAATATTGTAAAAGGTCAATGCTTTTGCAAAATGCTGGCTGGAGCATTGCTTATTTCTGAAATATTGTCTTCAGAAGTACAAATGTATGAGGCAAGCCTAAACGATATTGAATCATTATATGTTGATATCATATTTTATCTAAAGAACGGATATGATCCTTCAAACCTAGATTATACAAAGAAAAGAGCCCTAAGATTGAAGGCTAAGCAATATCAACTCGTGAACAATGTACTTTTTAGGATGAATTATGATTTTGTTCTCCTTCGATGTCTCGAGAAATCTAAAGCTAAAAAGGTGTTGCAGGAACTCCATGATAGACCAATAGGTGGAAATTATGCTGGAGATGCTATAGCACATAAAATCTTGCGTGCAAGGTACTATTGGCCTACACTATTCAAAGATGCACATAGTTATGTAAGGAAATGTCAAGTTTGTCAAACTGCTGTTGGAAGACAAAAGAAACCATCGTTGCCTTTGCAACCAGTCGATATCGATCAACCCTTTGATCAATGGGGATCGGATATAATAGGTGATATGGTTCCTCACTCTTTTAAATAGCATAGGTATATCCTTACAACTACATATTATTTTACTAAATGGGTAGAAGCAGTTCCCCTCAAGACAACTAATGCAGAACACATCATTGATTTCATAGATCAGTTCATAATCACCAGGTTTGGTTTACCCTTTTCTTTAATGTTTGATAATGCATCATATTTTTCTGGCAATGCTATGACTGAATTTGCACTCAAAAGAGGTTTTAAGCTTAAATACTCTGCCAATTATTACCCATAGGGGAATGGGTTAGCTGAATCAACAAATAAAAACTTAATCACAATCATTAAGTGAACCATCGATCAAAATCATAAGAATTGGCACAAATATTTAATGTATGCTCTATGGGCAGACTGAATAATGCAGAAAGCCTCCATTGGCACTTTTTTACTCCCTTTAATTTAGTTTATGGGAAAGAAGTGGTCCTTCCAACTCATGTAGCGATTCCCTCTTTGACCTTAGTTCAATTTATTGATGAAACACCAACTTCATCCTTACAACTAAGGCGGCTGCAAATCCTTAAGCTAGAAGAGAAATGAGAACAGGCTAAAATAACTCATGCTCATCACCAAGCATTAGTAAAAGCTTCTTTTGATTCAAACATGGTATCCAGAAAGGACTTTCACATTGGAGATCTAGGTTTAAAATGGGATAAGGCTCACGAAGGAAAAGGCAAACATACGAAATTCCAACGAATGTGGCTTGACCCTTTCTAAATTGCGGAAATCATAGGTCCATTTACTTTTGTGTTACAAGATTTAATAGGATAAAGAGAATCTTTACCTATTAACGGGCAGATCCTCAAAAAATACTTTCTGTAGGAGATCATTCTTCTATTTTTGCAAATTAGCTTTTTCTTTATTTTGATAATAAAACCAATTGTAAATGGTTGCATTTGGAATTCACGAAAAAGACAAGTGTTTCTTTTAGATTTTGTTTTTCGCTTGTATAAATAGAACTGATTTGGAAATTGGTCATTATTATTGAAAGATATAGTCAAAAGCTATAAGCCTGAAAATGATACTAGTTTCAACCTTGCAAATTTTGATAAAAAACAACCTTTAGTGGGAAATTATTTTATATCAGTCAAATGAAAAACATCAATAACAAAACGAATATTCTCTGTAGAAAAGCTCTTTCCAAAAACTCGACAAATGTCGTCTAGAGCCATTCTTAAAGAAACAATGACTTCCTCCCCACCTAGAGAATTACGAGCTTCAAGGAATAATCCAGTGATACACTTTAAACTTAAAGAATAAGAGGTCTCATCACGAGCTGACTTATCATGGTCATATATATTATAGCTTGATGACTTTTCCAAAACTGCATACTACATCAGGGCAATGACTCAAGATTGTTGCAACCAAAAGACAAGGGGTCTCATCACGAGCTAGCTTGTTCAACAAAGTTATAAATCAAGTGAGTGGCACTGTCATAATTTGGCTACCAAACCAAGGCATTTTTCTTTAAGAATTAAAAGAAAATAAAAGAAATAAGTGTAGATATGGATTTCTCTTTGAAAATCGTATATCTCTCCAAGTAGGATACAAGATCATTGTTAGGTAATAGGTAACCCTATTGAGGCTATAAACGCCTGCTAGCAGTAGAGGCTCTACCTACGACAAATAAGCATATTTAAAACTGATTTACAGAGAAAACTTTGTTTTTATCTTTACAAACCAAGTAGTGGCTGATGTAAATACAATGACTAGCTCTAGGAAGCAAATAATCAAAGTTAACATAGAAGAAACAAACTATCATTAATAGCTAAAAGCATGGTGTAATTTATCATTCTATAATAAAGTTTGATTTTCTTAAAAAGCCTTATGTTTTGGAAGTTTAGAAAATTCAAAAGAAAATCAGAGATAACTGGTTCTTCCAAGTGAATTTCCAATTGTTGTGGCCAGCAACAACCCTTCCTTCTTATTTAGTTTTATTACTAATACTAAATAAGTGGGGACCCTTATTAAAAAAATAAAAAAAATAAATTAGTACTTGTATTCCCTTTTTGAATAAATCTTACTATCATAAACTTAGGAGAATGCCTGAAAAAATCCAAAAGGACTTAAGTTTTATGATAAGTTCGAACAAAACCATTCTCTCAATAATAAAGCGTCACGTCGCAAAAAAGGTAATGGATAACATCCTATAAACAAACTCTTAAGATTTTGAAATCGCGATACAAGATCGCATACTGAAGAAACTCATCGCATCGTAGTTTTCGTATGCCTTAAGTATCACTTAAAGTGAAATACCTCAAACCGCCAATATGCGATAATTCATCTCGTAAATCACATTTCGTAGAAGCATATGGTAATAGATGATTGTCAAACACAACGGATTAGCGATATTGCGAAGTAAATCGCAAAATCGCTTTATCGCAGATCTACAGGGTTAATCGTTCAAAAAAAAGTTTTTCCGTAATCTGATGCCAAGTTATGCTCATTAATGTTAATTTAATGAGTTAGTTGATGATCATTAATGAAAGAAGGTTTTGATCTGATCGAATAGTCATTTCACGTAGGGTGATATATTTTAGATGATTTCAGCATTTAAAGCTTTCCCATCTCCTTATTTCTTATCATTACTCTTTCCTTATTTGTAAATTGCTGGATCAGAAAGCAGAAAGGTATACATAGAAGTGTTTAGAATATAATGGGAAAAAAGGGAAAAACTCCAATTTCTGAAGTCAAAAACATGATGCCCTTATACACAGACACCACGTGTAACAAAGACACCGACATTACTACTTGGGAAGGCATGTACAGTCTACTCGAGGAAGAAAATCCCAGAGTAATGAAGGTTACAACAATTGCAGATTCACGCGAGTCGTCTGAGGCATCAATTACAAGACTAGCATGCTCATTCTTGCACCGGATTGTGGCAAGACCCAAGATTATTCCATACACAAACATGGTCAAATGGGTATTGGATAGTGCTAATATAACAGACAAACAGTTTAAGAATCAGAGCCAAGGACTCATTGGGTCGTTCACTGTACACGATTTAAGGACCATGTATCATCTACCAGACCCATAGGTAACTTACAACAAACAGTTGATGGAGAAGTTCACTAAATAAAACGAATATTTGGCGGAATGCACCAAGGACTAGTCAAGAAGGGACAAACCACTAAAAAAGGATAAACATGGTATGTACAGTACTAGTTCTCTCGCTTCCCTGTATTTCTTTGCTACCGCTATGCTCTGTGTACTTTTTGGGAAAACCGACATCAACAAGTTTTCATCTGAATGGCTACCCTTATATGATGCTGCCACTAATGCTACTATTGTGGATTGGGTTAAGATATTGTCTGATAATTTAGCCACAACTATTTTAAACTATCGGTCCAAAAGAACTACTACTCAGAGGATTTATCCCCCTTTCTATTTGGATGCTTATGTTATGGATGCAATATGTTATGTTTCCAAGTTTTCTCTAATAGGTTGGAAGTGGACTACTCAGGATCCCTTTCCCTTTCATATTTATCAGAAGGAATTATGGGATTCCAAATTTATTCCCTATTTTTACAAAATTTGTCATGGAGTTATGCTACCCTTATACAGAAAGTTGTATAATAAGGATGCTCCAAGATTTTCTCTCGAAGCGGAAGTCAACATTTTCCCTGTCGCAAGATGGTTTGGAGAAGAGATTTTCACCTATGTCAGAGTATTTGGAAGCCTTTCTTTCCCTCATGTCCTACACTTATATGTCCCTGATAAATTACTAGCACGAGAGATTGCCTACTAGAGCTGCGGGGTGGGAGGTATGAGCAAAGAGCTGAAGGACAAGAAGAAAGCCATTTGGCAGCAATTTCATGTGGCATGTGTGGCCTTTTCACTGTTTCATTTAGGTCATGCATTTAAAGAAGTAGACAATATGTTATGTCTACGATTGTTCAAATTTCCAGGAAGACAATTCAATCCTTATGATATCATTAAGAATTTCACTACTGCCGTCAAAATAAAAGTGTTTTCCAGAGAAGATGATCTTTTTGATGATACATTTCAACAAAAAAGTACACTTAAAGAAGTTCTGTATTCAGCCCAATTGCAATTTCCTCCAACAGAATTTCAAGAATTCAAATTGTACAGGGAAAGGAGATTAGCTAATATCCCTTTGGATAAGTTACGCTTGGAACCAATAAGGGAGCCAACTCCCAGTATCAGTCTAAGTGGAAGTTCAAGCACAAGCAAGTCTAGATCTAAGTCAAGGAGAGAATCTTCAGAATGCTCTAAAAGGTCTGAGAGTGACCATAATAAAAGTGAAGGGTTAGTAAGAGATACTGCCCAATCTAAAGAGTACCCAGACCAACAGGTTTTGTCTACTCCACAGGTAAATCTTCCCCCTCTCATCATCTAGCCACCACCAGCAAGAACTAAGCTGGATAAAGAATGGGATACATTCAATGAATTAATTAATACTGAGGGGTAGAGCACAAAGACACTTGAGAGTAATGTACAGATAGTAAATGATATGGTCATTGAAATAATCAGCAATGCTCCAGAAATGGAACATATCCCCATTACCCCATTTTCTGAAATCACGCTCAAGATAGAGGAAATTCCTCCTCTAGATGTATTTTATAGTTTGCAGCATAAGGCAGTGGTAAGAAGGCAAAGGAAGAAAAGGAAATTGGAAAACATACTCTTGTCTGAAGTAGAACAGTTAGACGTTCTTTAGCGAGATCTTACCACTGACCCTATCGAAAATCTCGCTAAATTATCTCAGATCGCAGGAGCCTATGATTCTGCGACCATTGATAGAGCGTCTGAGGTATAACAATTATTGAAGGAAAAAGAGGATCAAATACATATTTTGCAGCAACAACTACATCAAGCCAGTGCCAACAGCGAAGCAAAGAAAAAGCTAGAAAAATTACAGCAAGATTTTCAACAGATGCAGCTGGGATACCAAAACAGTTTGGTCGAAAAAGAAAATCAGTTACAGGATATGCGAGAAATGCATAAAGATGATCCCAAGCTTACAGATTTTGTCACAGAAGCCAATTCCTTAAATAACCAACTCTTGGAGTAGCAAGAAACATTATGTCAAAGAATATCGCAATGGAACTCCTATTGTGAAATAAGCGACAAAATCACTAATCAAGCCATGGACTTGCGACATGATTATGATTTGATTGATAAAGGAGTTCAGAGTATTTGGTTTGGCAGGAATTTGACGAAGGAAAAAAAATAGGCGCACCCATAATCAATGAAGCCCACAAAGAAATGCTCTTTAATAAGTGGGATGCACAGATCAGGAAAACGGAACAAGCAGCAGAAGAAGCAATCACAATGGCAAGAAATGTCATCGACTGTGTTAATGAAAACTTGCACAGAGCAAATCTCATATCAGAGACCATTCCAAGATTTCTACCAAATGCACAACATCTTTAGACAAGTTGGAGAGAAAAGGCTAAAGAAAGATCAGAATCTATCAAGAGTTTAACCAAGTTGAATTGGGATTCTTATTGGCGATACTTGGTAAAACCACACAGTCAATGCATGGCTCTCAAATGCCTCATTAATTCTGCCGAGAAGATGGTGCCAGCACTTGTCGATTCTGTTTTCACAGGGAAACTTAAGTCAAAGGTCGGCCAACCAACTCTCCTCAAGCCGATGCTGAATGCTTGCAACCACAAAGAACATATACATAGATAGTTAATTGCCAGATTTAGTTTTAGTTTTAGTTTTTCTTTATTTTTGCGTTAGATGAGGACAGTCATTTAAACCTCCTCCTATATTTTTGTAATAAAATATTTTTAGATTTAGCTAGTAGTATTTCAACCCTTCTCATGCATTTAGAGTAGGGTCCTGAAATTTGTCAGAAACGTTTCCTCAGAACTTGCACTTCTGCACCCTCCGAGGAGGTTTTGATAAATGAATGGAACAAGATTTATTGATATCTGTGTTTAATATCTGCTACTGAAATTGCACTTTTGTACTCTTAGTAGATGTTGAATTAAGAGGAGATAAATCATTATTGCTGAAGCTCATGAGTAGAACTTGTTATCAATGGTACTTTTATCTCTTAGCGATTTCTGCTTATGTGTTAAGGTGATATTTATGTTCAATTATTTATATATGAATTCTTGATTTATCGTTTGGCACTACTATACGGTGATGGCCATTCTATTTATGCTTAATATATGAGTGATTTATTATGCGATATGCTTTTCACAATTGTTTCGGCTAAATTTTTATACGAAATGGTTCATCTTTATTGAATCCTTCTCTTATAGTGATTGAATGATCTTTATTACCAATTGCTGTTAGAAATTATTTTAGATCACATAACTGAAATAAATTCCAGGTTAGTTTTAGATTTAGATATTTCTATTAATTAGAATACAATTGCGTGTTGTTAGATTAGATTTAGAATAAAATAATTTTACTTAGAAATTATTAGAAAGGAAATATCAATTATCAACACACACACGCACACAAATTGGGAAACTGGTCCCATTGTCCCCGGTCAGAGCCACCATCCCAAATGGAAAGGGAGTTGCTTTCAAGGTCCAGACCGGGTGGGTATCCCCCTTCTTGTAGACCCGATTTTTAGGGCTTCAACACATCCCCTAAATAAACTAGGGCATTTGAGAAGGTTTGTCCATTGATTTGCACTATCACTCTAGGATTCCCTGGGTCTTCATATTTGACAGGTGCTTCTCCTCCTGATAACAGATTAGATAGGGTGCCAACTACTTGGACTATTAGGTTATTTGTTATTCTCCTCCTTGGTTTTTTATATATAACTCTTTGATGGTTTTTGCATATATTGGGATATCTTAGATAGCTTGGAGGAGTGGGATTTTTATATACAAATTCTTTAGTTCTCTCAGAATATCAAAGTCAGGATGTTCGATAGGGCGCGGTATGATTAATCATTCTAGAAATGGGGGAGAAGATGTGGTTTCTTGGTCATGAGTTTGTTGTGTGACCACATTTTCTTCTTGTAATGGTTGTTTTGTGGGTAACTGATTTTCAACTTGAACATTTTTATCTCCCTCAGTTTCTGTAATGTGCCTAGACCTCAATTGAAGGTTGTTGCACTCCCTTAAATCGGTTTCTAATTCTGGTGTTTCCATTATTTGAATGGATTGAACCAGTCTATTATTTGGGTTTGGGTTGGGTTGGGCTGGGAGTTGTAGTCTTAAGTTGGACTAGGGATTTTGTTGTAGTGCATATGGCATTGGCAGTGTAGGTTGAGGGAGTGGAATGGTTCCAACTGGCTGATTCATTGGTCTTTTCCATTTTGATTGCCAAGCTTGACTTTGCAAAGTGGGAGGGGACCATTGCATTGGATATGCATTGTTTTGCCAATATGGTGGTGAGTAGGGAAAATTTGGCCAATTAGGTTGGCTTGTTTGATTCGGCCATGGTGATGAAGGAAATGCTTGTTGTGACCAGTTTGAAAATGGAGGTTGATTTTTCCACATTGTATTATATTGCTGAGCATGATATTGCGGAGGCTGGAAATAAGAGGACGGGTCAGAGGACATACCTGATTTTTGTGGCTGCCATTGACGACGCTGATTAAGTAGGTACACCAGTTCTGATTCTTTCTCCTTTTCCTTTTACACTGCTTTCAAACTAGCAAGTGAGGGGTAGTTCTCTGTGGAGTGATCTTTTGTATAGATAGCGCAGACTTGGATTGCATCTAGTGGGCACTCTTTATGGCCGTGTTTCTTTCTACATCTGGGGCAGAATATTGCCAGATTTTTCTTTGCTTCTGCTTGTTTTTTTTTGCTTGCATAATATCGAGTTGTGTTGTGAGAGTCCCCAATATATCAGTTTTGAAATTCTCTAATAAATTTCCAATTTCTGTGCGGATTACTCGTTCACCAAAGATCTTGTTGTCCCTTGTGAACCTGTCATGTTCTGCTGGTTTTAGCCTTGTACTGCCTCGTGAACCCCTGATACATAAATCGATAATGTCAGCGAAATCTTCTTGATAAATGTCTCATTTTCCCATAATATCTAGTGTTTCAACCCATTGTTCCTTCATCCCTTTAATTAATGTCATTTTTAATACATTGTCAGGTAAGGGTAATGATGCATAAGGAGATCTTTGAAGATTATACTGAAAACGTTCAACATATTATTCTAGTGTCTCATTAGGTCTAGCTACAATCTGAAATATTTCATCCTTTAACTCTCTAGACCTACAATAATCTTGATATTTCTTTAGAAAAACGCCTTTCATCTATTCCCAGTCGTTTATGATACCTCCATTTAACCCCATAAACCATCATAAAGTAGCCCCTTTTAAAGTAGAGAGAAATAATTTTAGCTTTTGGGGATCAGTGGTATATCCGTACCCCTTGCATAACACATCAAATTCAAGCAAAAATGTGTTTGGATCTTCCGATGTTAGGCCATGAAATGTAGGAATATGTTGAAGAGGAACGACCTTCATAGGTGCATTAGTTGCAGTATCTACAATGGGATATTGCGGTGTGGAGGTTTGGGGTGTCTGCTGGTTCTGGGCCATTTGGTCAAATATGTGCCAATATCGTTCTGGGATTTCTAAGAGTGTATTCCTAGGCTGGTTAGAAGGAACAAGAATGGCTTTAATAGGAATGGCCTTAACAATAGTTCCTTTGTATGGGATGATGAGAGTTCCTTGTTGAACTAATGTTTGGGGGGATCTTAGCTCTTCAGGTTCTTCCGCTTTGTTCTATATGATTTTGACAACGCTTCCTTTATATGGGATACTTAATGGCTGAAATATTCCAAGAGGAGATCTTGGTTCTTCAGTTTCCCCTGTTTCTCCTCTTCCTTCACAGAGATTACTAAGGTTCCCTTCTTGTAATGATTTTGGGATAGAATTCTCAATTTTTTGAATATCTTGCTCCTCTGTTTGGCTGTGTACCTCAGCAAAGGCTACAGATGGTGATTCTGTGGCCTAAAGGGAACTAGTAGGTTATCTAGAAGCAATTTTTCTAGGGTCTACTGGCAGCTGTGATTCTACTTTTTTAAGGATTTCATCTATAAAGGTCAATTGGCCAAGGGTCACCGGTCCCTTAGCTTCATCAGGCTTGGGTAGTGGTTTAGGATTCTTTTCAAGATTTTCATACTTAGTCATGCACACAAATCAAATAATTATTTCTACCCAAAATAACAAAAAATCTGCATGAAAGCAGGCAGGGGAGCAGGGATGTTACATGCTCTATACACATGTTCTTACCTTTCGTTTTTAAAACCCAACTCTCTCCTAGCAGGTCCTTGCACTACTCTCTTTTCAAAAGAAACAAATGGCTACACTCTTCCCATCAATGACACCAAAATGTTGAGCAGTAAAAAGGGTCTTTTTAACCTCTATTTACCCTACATTAATTATCAATCCAGGTACAATTTTTTATCTCAAGAGTGTACTCAGTCTGAGGCAGTCACTTTTTCAAGAGTAATTCTTGCAGTATAATGCTTTTCAAAAGTAAATAAATGCTGGAAACAAACTCTAATTGTAATGACAAGAAACTTAAATGCTTTGTAACTAAATCATTCACCCAAGAAACTACAACAAACCTTAGTCAAGGATGTAGTAGTGATAACTCTTTCCCCTATAAACTGATGTAAATGAAAATCAATCAAAGGCAAGATCTCCAATCTAAGAACTAGACAACATTAGTCAATGTTCGCTACAGTTGTAGATCTTTCTATCCACACGAAAGAAAATACTAGAAATAACAATTCAATTAACAGAAAAGGAACAACAATTAATCTATTGAAAAGATTGAACAACTAAGCTTAATCTACAGGAATGAATTAAGCAACAATCTTAATTGAGTAGCAATCTAAAAAAGGAACAACGAATCTAAGTAAACCTATAGAAACTGAACAACAAACTTAATTAAATGTAAACATAACAAATCTAGATTAATTGAATCAGTGACCTTATTTTATGATACAGGATATTAACCACAGTTATAAAGGAATGACAATTTCAATAATAATGGAACGGTAATCTAATGAACAACAATCACAATTGTAAGTAAACCGTAGTTAAATGAAAAACAATGTCAATCTGTAAGTGAACAACAATATCAATCTGTAAATGAATAACAATATCCAAATTAAACAGTGCGATATTATTTCAGAATGAATAACATAACATTTCCAGATGCAAATAATGATCTTGCTATTTCAATTACGAATTCGATATAAAAGAGTAAATCAATGAAATGTTCAGGAACAAAAGGTTACTGAATAAAGAAAATTTAAAAGAATGCAAAGGAAATAAAACCACACACAACTGTAATAAGAAAATAATGATACAGAAAGCAAGTGTCCACTAAGGCTGGGCCCTTAGCCACCAGGAAAGCATTGCTGTGGTTACTCCAGGATCAGAAGATGGAACAACAACGATATTAAACATAAAGGTAGAGTTATAGCTATCACTCTTTAAAGAGAGCCAATGATCAAAGTTTAGATTACCATAATAAGTTCTACAAATAAACAATAATCCCCCCTTGGGCTACTAGCGTTATCCCTTTTTATAATGGCCAGGTGGAAGTATCAAAAATACAGATAATTCTTGAGGTAGTGATCCCTCAGGATCAAAGGATCCAGAGGGATTCTCCATATCTTTAATCTTTAGTTATCGTTTTGTACTCTTGCACTGACACCACGTTTCTTCTTCCTTTTCTTGGTCCATGTGTTCCAATCTTGATTTCCTTGTCTGGATGCGGTTTCCTGTCAAAGGGAAAACAATTGGTTTTGCTTTGGATTTTCCTCTGAAATGGTGATTTTTCATTTTCTTCACTTTATGCATTGAAAAAGACAATAATTAATCATTTTACATGAATTACAAATCTCCTTAATTTTATGATAATCCTTTAACATATTACCATCTTAGAATCTGAAAAAAGTTATGACTTAAAGGAAAAGATAGAGAAATGGATGGTAAATACATACCTTTTCCAATGCTCAACAAAGGGCACTTGTCTATGTAGTGGTTTTCTTCACAGACTGAGAAAATTTCAATAGAGTTCAATGGAAATTCATTCATAGGATTCTTCCTGGTGCATCTAGGACAAAAGATGGACAAGGCACTCCCTGCTTCCTCTTGCTTCCTTTTGATGTTCATGGTGTCCAATTGCAAGGAAAGGGTTTGCAGCATCTCACTTTTGAACTCTTCCAACATATTTCCAATTTCACCCTTGATGGATGAGTTGGAAGATGATGTATTGTCCATATGTTGACTACCCCTACCTTTTTTCCTAGCTACCCTAGAATGGTTTCTAAAGAGATTATTGATATCCTCACAGGGTAATTGGTAGATATCTCCTCCTACTAATAAATGTAAGGTATCCAGAAGATTTTCCCTTTCTCCTCTGAACGGGACCAGCTTTAGTGACTCGGGGTCAAGTGTGCACTGGCCCTTTTGTAACTAAGCTAGAATCTTTCTTTGTAGTCTTTTAAGGATTCATCCTGGCCCATGGTCATCCTAAAAATTTCTTCTTTAGTATCCTTTGACCTACAGTAGTCCCAATATTTGTTGTTAAAATCATGCTGCATCTGAGCCCAAGTTATGATACTACCTCCAGGTAAACCCATGAACCAGTGCAATGCTAAATCCTTGAGGGTAGATGGAAACAATTTTAACTTTTGCTCATCATCTGTATAGTCATAGGTTCTACATATAACAACAAAATCAAATAGGGAAGTGTTGGGCTTTGTGGCCATGCCATGAAATGAGGTAGGGCATAGGAGATTATATTGTTCATCTTAGTGTCCTCATTGGTTTCCTTGGTGGGGAAGGAACCCTCAAATCTCTCTATATTCCCTTTGCCATTTCAGTTTTTAAACATTGGTTCAGTAGGAATGGATTCGTCTTCTTCTTCTTCTCCTGTAGGTTCTTCAAATATGTCAGGTTCCTCACTTAAAGGTTCCTCCAGTTCACAGCCAGTAAAGAAGAGAGAAGGTTTGCTATTGGAGCAGTGGGGGTATTTGGCAAAAATTTCCCTAAATTGTCCCTATTCCTATGAGGCATGAGAGGACGTTTTTTGGGTTGGTTTTTGTAATTTTTGTTTAAGCTGAAATGCACTTTGCAAAAATGAAATTGCTGATTGAATGAAAATAATTGATAGAATGAAAAACCTACTTGATGAATTGAAATTCTACTTGCATAATGGAAAGGAAAATAGATAATGAAAAATGAAAGAAAGCAAGCTACTATATTTCTTTTGCATAAATAAACTAATGGTAGAAAATTCAAGATAAGAAGTAGAAGAAAAAAAAGCAGTAATCACATTCTACTCAGACACCTCCCCCACAGTGGAACCAAAAAGTGATGAGCGCTAGTATTGCAGCAAGGATGCTGCAACTCATGGGCTACCACCTTTACTTGTCAACCCATGGTTTATACGAACTTGGAGGTGGCAATGCTATATGCACAAGTAAAATTGAAGGTCCTATCTATTTTCACTGTTTGTCCAGTGAGAGACCCCAGAGGTTCCAAGCTAGATTTCTATAGAGTCAGAAGAAGCTTGATTCTTTGATGGAAGAAGAGCAAATCTACTCTAAGAGAGCTACTCTACTGCAGTAATCAAGACAACAACATGTAATGCTAAATCACACCATATCCTAATTAACCATTTAAACAACTATTCTAAGTAGAATTATTAAATCAACACTAACCTAATGCATCTATCTAAGCTACAGAAGTTGTTATCACCTGGATTGAACCTTAGGTTGAAGGAAGGCAATGCCAGGGTAACCGCAAACCACACTTAGCAAAGTAGTTAGCCCTACTAGGCTAGGAGAGGGCTCTCTCCGTAAGGATCTCAGCCAAGATAACTGGATCAGGAAAAGGATATTAGGCTAGGTATAGTAGCACAAGATTTGATTTGATTTTGAAATGGTTTTTCTAGATTATGAGGAGCCAGACAGTTAGGGTTAGGTAATTAGGTCAAAATTGCAGGGTGTTAAATGGGGCAAGGTAGGCATAAATTTTAGCACTCTAGGGCTTGACGATGAGGTTTTTTAAGACTGGTGAGAAGTTAGAAAGAGAATGTGATTACCATGGATCCTTCCTAGATTGTAGAAAAAATATAATGGTGAATATTTCCCCAAAGCAGACAGTGATGTTATGAATTCTCCCTATCAACTTGAAAACATTCAATTAGAAGCAATGAAATGATTAATGAAGTACAAAAAGCATATTAACATATGATCACAAGAGAAGAAACTGAACTAAACTCCATACCACATGGATCCCAAAGAAATAGCAGCAATTTTTATTGATCTCTTGCTAAACTACTACAATCAAGGCATAAGCATCCAACTGAGTCCAACCCTTTACAATGAGAAAGAAGAAGAACCTCCTCACATCCTCAGGGGTCAAATCCCTAAGATGCGGAGCTAATCTAACCAACACTAAACAAGAAACAAGAATATAGGCATCTTAACAACTTGCCTCTAAAAGTGAAAAACTCATTCATTTGAGCTGAAATTGAATTTTAATCTAATGAATCTACCCTCTACTGCTAATTATCCATCATATTTACAAGTCAAGTCATCACTTACAATATTAAAACATCCTCCATGAGAGAAAATCCATGAACATAGTCAAAACACAGAAAAATAGCCATCCTGTGCAAAATTTACCCTACATGCAGTGCCACTGGTCCAACGCATAGTGCCACTTTCAGGTCCCTTTTGGAGTCCTTCCCGACATCCAAATTGAGCTCATGATAGCTCATTGGGAAGCTATTCAAGTCTACTGTGAAGTACTAAAGAAGATATGTTTTTGGTAATTATTTCAGCATATTTTCATTAGAACTTACAAACCCTTTGCATCATGAACTACGAAAACGATAAGGAATTGTAATAAAACATGTGAGATTAATATGCAAGACGAAACCACTGACAATTGTCATTTCCTTATGCAGAAAGAAGGAAAAACGAGAAAATACCATTCTAAAGGAGAGGACAAGGAAGGGTTAACCACTGTCCCTTTGACGAGAGACTGTATGCAAACGAGGCAAAGCAAATCAAAGCGAATCAGCCTTGGAAAGGAAGTGGAGATATCGGCTCGGCGCAGGAAAGAAAGAAATGGCTGAGGACTAACGGTTCGGTGAATCCCTCAAAATACTTGATCCTGAGAGATCGCTGTTTTATCTATTTTCTGCACTTAGATATCTCCGCCTTCATCCTTATAAAAGGGGCAACACTGTTAGCTCGAGAGGAGTTGTTGCTATGTTTTATGTAATTTCCTTTAAGATCAAAACTTTGATCATCGAGTCTTGTTAAGAACTGATCTATTGTAATTCCGCTTTATGCATTAATACAAACTTGGTTACTATTTCATCTTTGAGTTTGGAATAACTTCATGTGGTGTACCCCTAGAGGCTAAGGGCCTGGCCCTGGAGGACACTTGCTCCTGTACCATTACGTTTGGTTTATGCGTGGTTTGCTTATCGACGTTATTTGGTAATCTGATGTGTTTTGTAAGTTTACATCACATGCTCTGTTATGTTTAATTTATTAAGTTTTGTAAAGACAGAACTATTGTATTGACTCTGCATCGTATCACTGTTCCTTTAGGTGTTGATATAATACTGCTAGTCTTTATAGAATATTGTTGCTGTTTAATTACAGAGCCTTTGTGCTGTGCACTTGTTCATTAACATTACGGAATTCATCTTGGAAGTTATGTTCTTTGCGATTGTTGGATTTATAAACAATGCTGTTCTATTTTGAAATGCAGTCGTAATCTTTCTAACTGAGATTGATAACTGGATCAGGTTACTATTAAAGTGTGTTGTGTGTATATATGGTTTTCAAGCACTGTTCTATAATTCATCATTAATCAGTGCTGTTCCATTTTGGTGTGTTATTCAATCCGCCCTTAAGAGTGAAGGATTGTCATTTGATTCCTGTAGATTATGATTAGTGCATTTGATCTTATAGACTAAGGTGTTACTGCTTATTAGACTTGGTTGTCGTTCCAATTTCTTAACTGTTGTTCCATTTCAGGATTGTTGTTCCATTTCTTATATGCCGTTTCATTTCTTGTCATTTGTTATTTTGGTGTGAAGAACGATCTTAGGCTGTAGTGAGCATTGACATCTATTGTCTGGCTCTCAGATCCACGATCTGTTCTCTGATTTCCTTTTCCATCAGTTTACAAATGGATGGGTTATTGCTACTGAACCCTTGACTGATAAATTGCTTAGTTTTCTGAATGTGTGGTTTAATCTTTTGAAGTAGTTAGTTGTAAACAAGCATCCATTTACTCTTGTATTTTCAAACACTGTGCTACTAGCATTACTCTGGCAAATGATAGTCTCAGACTGAGACACTCTTTGAAATAAAAAAACATTCCCAGATTGACATATTAATGTGAGGTAATTAGAGGTGAAAGAGACCCTTTTTATAGCTCCACATTTTGGCATCATTGCCGGGGAAAGAGTGTAGCCATTTGTTATTTTTTTTTTCAGAGTAGTGTACGAACCTGCTAGGGAAGAATTGGGTTTTGAAAATGGAAGGTAGGAACCTACGTGTGGAGCATGTAAAAGCCCTACTCCTCTGCCCACTTTCCTACAGATTTACTGCTGTTTTGTTTTAGGTAGAATTTAGTAGTTAATTTGTGTGCATGACTAAGTAGAAAAAGCTAGAAAAGAATTCCAAACCTCTACCCAAGCCAGAAAAAGCTAAGGGGCTGGTGACCCTTGGCCGACCAACCTTCATAGATGAAATATTCACGAAAGTAGAATCTCAGCCCTCAGTAGGACCCATAAAAGTTATTTCTAAACAGCCTACTAGTTCCCTTTAGGCCACAGGATCACCATCCGTAGCCTTTGTTGAGGTGCATAGCCAAACTGAAGAGCAGGACTTTCAAGAAATTGAAAATTCTACTCCAGAACTATTGCAGGAAGGGAATTTCAGTAATCTTTGTGAAGGAGGAGAAGGGATAGGGGAAACCGAGGAACCGAGATATCCTCTTGAGACAACTCAGCAATTGAACAACCCAGACAAGGGAAGTGCTGCAAAAATAATCTTTGAAGAAACTCAATCTCCTCAGACATTAGGCACTCTCATTATCCCAGATAGAGGAAATGCTATTAAAACTATTCCTGTTAAAGCCATTCCCTCTCAACCTAGGAACACCCTTCTAGATATCCCAGAAGGTTATTGGCATATATTTGACCAAATGGATTAAAACCAGCCAAACACCCAAACCTCTACATTACAATACCCCATAGTGGATTCTGCAGCCAATGCGCCTATGAAAGCAATCCCTCTTCAACATATTCCTACATTCCACGGTCTTACATCAGAAGACCTGGATGCATTTTTATTTGAATTCGATGTGCTGTGTAGGGGATATGATTACACCACCGACCCCCAGAAACTGAAACTGTTTCCCTCTACATTAAAAGGGGCTGCTATAAGATGGTTTATGGGATTAGGTGGTGAGGTTATAAATAATTGGGATCAAATGAAAGAATCTTTTCTAAAAAAATATCAAGACTATTGCAGGTCTAGAGAACTGAAGGACGAAATATTCCAGATGATAGTTAGACTAAACGAAACATTAGAGGAGTATGTGGAACGTTTTTAGTATAATCTACAAATATCTCCTTATGCATCACTGCCTTTACCTGATAATGTGTTAAAAACAACATTAATAAGGGGCATGAAGGAAAAATGGATTGAAACATTAAACATTATGGGAAAAGGAGATATTTATCAAGAAACTTTTGCTGACATTATTGATTTATGTATCAGGATCTCGAGAGGTAGCACAAGAGTAAAACCGACAGAACATGACCTGTTTGTAAGAGATAATAAATTTTCGACAGAAGGAGTAATGTGTGTAGAAATTGGAAATTTATTGGAAAATTTTAAAACTGATATACTAGGGACACTAACTACACAACTTGATATTATGCAGGCCAAACAGAAGCAAATGGAGGCAGAACAGAATTTGGCAATCTTCTGTCCCCGATGTAGGAAAAAGCATAGCCATAAGGAGTGTCCACTAGATGCAGTCCAAACATGCGCCATCTGCACAAAAGATCACCTTATGGAAAGCTGCCCCTCACTTCCTGGATTAAAAGAAGTATATAAGGAAGCAGAAGAAGAGCTAGAATCGATGTATTTTATCAACCAGTGCCCTCAGTGGTAGCCGCGACAATATGGTATGTTTCCAGACGCAACTTCTTCTTTTCAGCCTCCGCAATATAATGCTCAACAATATAATATGTGGCAAAGTCAATTTCAATCCCCATTTCCAAACTGGCCACCACAGTCTTTTCCTTCCTCAACCTCGTGGCTGAATCAGGCAAGCCAACTTAGTTGGCCGAATATTCCTTATACCCCACCATATTGGCAAAGTAACGCATACCCACCACAATGGACTCCCCCTACTTCACAAAGTTCAGCCTGGAAGACAAATTGGCAGAGACCGATGCATCAGCCAGTAGGAACCATTTCGCTCCCTCAACCTACACTGCCAGCCTTACAACAAAATCCCCAGTCTAATTTGAGACCGCAACTCCCAGCCCAACCCAACCCCAATCCAAATAACAGACTGGTCCAATCTGTCCAAATCATAGAAACACTAGAAATAGGAGCCGATCTGAGGGAGTGTAATGAGCTTCAGTTAAGATCTGGGTGTATTATTGAAACTGAGGGAGATAAGACAGTTCAGGTTGAAAATCAGTTACCAAGAGAACATCTGTCACAAGAAGAGGATGTGAATAAACAACAAACTCATAATCAAGCAACCACGTCCTCTCCCCCGTTCCCAGAATGATTAGTCATACTTCGACCTATACAATATCTTGATTTTGATATTTTGGGAGAATTACAAAATTTGTACATAAAAATTCCATTCGTCCAAGCCATTCAAGACATCCCTATATACGCAAAAACTATCAAAGAATTATGCATAAAGAAACCAAGGAGGAATATAAAAAATAATCCAAGAGTCCAAGTAGTCGTCACTCTATTTGACTTATTATTAGGAAAAGAAACACCCATTAAATACAAAGACCCAGGAAATCCAATAGTCACTGTGCAAATTTATGGTCAGACCCTTTCCAATGCCTTAGTTGATCTAGGAGCTGCAATCAATATCTTAATAACCACTACTTGCCAAAAGCTAGGTATTACATCTATAGAACCCACCTCTACCTTGCTAGAATTGGTTGACCGATCTGTGGTTAGGCCAGAGGGCACACTACATGATGTCATGGTCTCTGTTGACTCCTGGGAATATCCAACCGATTTTTTGATAATAAATCCCAAAACTCGACTTGATGGACATCCATTGATTTTAGGTATACCTTGGCTTGCCACTACCAATGCCTATATTGGCTGTCGGTAAGGAAATATGACCATAACCAGAGGAGTAGATATCAAGAACTTAGTTCTATATCCTCCAGCGCAGCCAAGTGTCACAATAGTCAAAACTAATAGGCACCCTGTATCATATCTTACTGATAACTTTAGATCTCCATTAACTATACAAGAGGCACTTGATTTCAAAGACCAAACACAAGACGATGCCATTAATAATTTCATTAGTCAAACTGAACTCACATCACGCACACAATGTCACATGATAAAAGCAACGTTTGATAGTGAATTATAAGAACATCCTCTTAAAGATACACATGATCATACAATACCTGTTACCTCTATTGCAAATAGCAAAATTGTGGAAATTGAACCGGGAAAATCCTTAAACATTAATGCCAACCTTACATCTGAACAAGAAATGAAGCTCATCCATGTGTTAAGGAAATATAAAGAGGCATTTGCGTGGGACTACCCTAATATGAAAGGAATTGACCCCCAGTTATGTACACACCGCATTTACGTAGAAAAAGATGCAAGACCTGTTCATCAACCTCAGAGGAGACTAAATACTCATCTAAAAGATGTGGTAAAAGCTGAACTTCAAAAACTTTTAGATGTCAATTTCATCTATCCTATCTCTGATAGTAAATGGGTCTCTCCGCTTGTGGTGATACCAAAAAAGAATGGGAAATGGAGACGCTGTGTGGACTATAGAGAGATAAATAAAGCAACATAAAAAGACCACTTCCCTCTCCCATTCATCGACCAAGTATTAGACAATTTGGCAGGTAAGAAATTCTTTTCTTTCCTGGATGGCTTCAGTGGATACAATCAGATTCAAATTTCCCCTGAAGACCAAGACAAAACTACTTTTACTTGTCCTTGGGGAACATTTGCCTACCGAGTTCTACCTTTTGGCTTATGAAATGCTCCTGCCACATTGCAAAGGGCTATCCTCAACTTTTTTGCAGACTTAATAAATGAAGGACTTGAAGTATACATGGATGAATTTACACCATACAGAGATGATTTCGATCCAGCATTGGATACACTAGAAAAAGTCCTACAACGCTGCATTGCTACCAGGCTTTGTTTAAGCCATGAAAAATGTTATATGATGATGACTGAAGGACTTATCCTAGGACACTATATTTCAGCAGCTGACATTGAGGTAGAACCAACCAAAATCTAAATACTTTTGCTTATTCCCACTCCTACCACTCAAACGGAGGTACGCAGTTTTCTTGGATTTTTTGGTTATTATAGGAGGTTTATAGAACACTATTCGCATATTGCTGCACCTTTGTATGCACTAACTAGTAACATTGATTTTCTTTGGACAGAAAAATGTGAACATGATTTCAAGGATCTGTAGAAGCTCGTGTCCACAGCCCCAGTCCTTCGAGAACCAAATTGGGATTTTCCATTCCATATATCATTTGATGACTCAGATACATCCATTGGAGCAGTTCTTGGGCAGGAAGAGGATAAAAAATCATATGCAATTTATTACATCAGTAAAATTTTATCCCCTGCTGAATTAAACTACACTATTACTAAAAAAGAATTTCTAGTTGTAATACATGCTGTCAATAAGTTTAGACATTGCATTACTAGATATCCTGTTATCTTGTACACAGATCATTCTGCCATAAAATATTTAGCAAACAAGGCTATCACAAATGGTAGAATAACTAGATGGCTAATTTTATTGCAGGAATTTGATATTACAATCAAGGATCGACCTAGAAAAGAAAATCCTGTAGCTAATTTTCTCTTAAGAATGCCAAAGCCAATCGATGTAGCAACAGTTGAAGATCAATTTTCGGACGAGCATCTGTTTGCTATGGCTATTCAAACACCTTGGTACGCTGATGTTGCCAATTACCTAGTAGTAGGTAAACTACCAAAGCATCTAACCCCTAATGAGCGGAAACAGATTGTTCAGCGGAGTACTCGATTTTCTTGGATTGGGGGCTATTTGTTCCACACAGGGGCAGACATACATATCAGGAGATGTGTTCGAGAAGATGAAATATTTGACATTTTAAAAGCCTGCCATGACGGACCATGTGGTGGACATTTCCCTGATCGTAGAACTAGACATAAGGTGCTGCAAACAGGGTATTATTGGCCCACGATTTTCAAAGATGCAAGGAAATTCGTCCAAGCCTATGACAGTTGCCAGAGAGCAGGACGCCCTGGTCAGTCTGATGAGATGCCTCTGAAACCACAGCTAGTCATCGAACCATTCGAGCGATGGGGTCTTGATTTCGTTGGACCAATTAACCCATCATCAAACCAGAAAACATATATTTTGTTGGCAACATAATATGTCACCAAGTGGGTTCAAGCGGAGGCATTGCCAAGAGCTACAGAGGACTCTGTCAAATAGTTCTTGTTCCATCTATTTGTACGTTATGGCCTTCCAAGAGAGATAATTACAGATGGTGGACCACAGTTTGCTGGGAACAGAATAGCTGCAACACTCAACAAATATCATGTCCAGCATAAAATCACTACTCCATACCACTCACAGGCACATGGGCAGGTAGAAAGCAGCAATAAAATAATAAAAGAAATCCTAACAAAAACCATTGGGTCACATAGACGTGATTGGGCTGCCAGACTACCTGAAGCACTGTGGGCTTACAGAACAACATGGAGAAGTACCACTGGTTACTCACCTTATCAATTAGTGTTTGGAAAACAACCCATTTTCCCCATAGAATTCAAAATCTAAACATTGCGAACAACACAGGAAGTTGGCTTAGATCTAACCGAGGCACAGATTAATCGATTACAACAGATCAATGAGCTGGATGAAATTAGGCTCTCTGCACTTCAAAACACTGCCCTAATCTAGTAGCAACGAGCTAAATGGCATGATGCTCTCATTAAAAATAAAGTCTTCCACGAGGGTGACTAGGCACTTTTGTATGACTCCAGGTTTCAAGACTTCCCCGGGAAACTCCAGACTTGTTGGTTGGGACCATACGAAATCCAGAAGGTACATGATAATGGTACCCTTACTCTAATCATTATTGACAGTTCTGGATATGCCTTTAAGGCAAATGGCCATCAAGTTCATCTCTATCGCAAACCACTCACTCAGGAGTCCTTCTGCCAGCAGCTACGCTGAGACTCTGATATGGAAATTTTGGGGGAGGGAGAGAAGTCTTCCTCACCTATAATTCATTAAGAAATTTATTTCTTTTCACAGTTTGTACATAATTTATTTTCTTTTGTCGAATCATTTTTGTACATATTTTTGAATCAACGTTTTGCTGTTACTATTTTCTGCTGTTCCTTTTCTCAAAAGAACAACATTTTCTTTTGGATGTTCCTTTTTCAAAAGAACAACCCTCTTTGCATCAACCGTCATTTTGCTGTAATTTTGTTCTTTTTCTTTATTTTTGTGTTTTGCTGTTCCTTTTCCAAAGGAACAACATTTTCGAGTTTTGTTGTTCCTTTTCCAAAGGAACGACATTTGTTTCCTTTGCTGTTCCTTTTCCAAAGGAACAACATTTTCAATTTCTACTGTTCCTTTTTCAAAGGAACGACATTTGTGTGTTTTGTTGTTCCTTTTCCAAAGGAACATCGTTTTCGATTTTTGCTGTTCCTTTTCCAAATGAACAACATTTGTGTGTTTTGTTGTTCCTTTTCCAAAGGAACAACATTTTTTACTTCTACTGTTCATTTTCCAAAGGAATGGCATTTGTGTGTTTTGCTGTTCCTTTTCCAAAGGAATGGCATTTGTGTGTTTTGCTGTTCCTTTTCCAAAGGAACAACGTTTTCAATTTCTGCTGTTTCTTTTCCAAAGGAACGACATTTGTGTATTTTGCTGTTTCTTTGTCAAAGGAACAATTTTTTTTGATTTCTGTTGTTCCTTTTCCAAAGGAACGACATTTGTGTGTTTTTCTGTTCCTTTTCCAAAGGAACATCGTTTTTGATTTCTGCAGTTCCTTTTTCAAAGGAACAACATTTGTGTGCTTTGCTGTTCCTTTTCTAAAGGAACATCATTTTCATTTTTTGTTGTTCCTTTTCTAAAGGAACAACATTTCTGTGATCTGTTGTTCCTTTTCCAAAGGAACAACATTTGTGTGCTTTGTTGTTCCTTTTCCAAAGGAACAACATTTTCGATTTCCGCTGTTCCTTTTCCAAAGGAATGACATTTATGTGTTATGCTGTTCCTTTTCCAAAGGAACAACATTTTCGATCTTTGCTGTTCCTTTTTCAAAGGAATGACATTTGCATTTTCTGCTGTTCCTTTTCCAAAGGAACAACATTTTTGGTCTTTTGTTGTTCCTTTTTCCAAAAGGAACACCACTTGCATTCTTTTGCTCTCCCTTTTTGAAACAACTTGTTCCCCTTGCTGCTCTAAATTAAGGATGCTTATTGTCCATGTTCTTTCAAGTCTTTTAGAATACAACTATGCACTTATGCAATGGATACAAATTCACAACATACTGAAATCAGTAAATCATAAAATCACTATCTTTATAAGAAATTGCTCTGAATTGGTAAGAGGACAGAAGGAAGGACACGCTTATTCATTATCTTTTGTTGTCATTGCTCTACTGATTCTGCTCTGTTTGGTTATCTTTATAATGTTGGTCCTTTTTAATCCTCTTTGATTATTATTAAGGAATAAGAGCACCAAGTCTATATCTTCCTATTGAGATGTTAAGACTTCTTCCACCATTCCTACTCTTAAGGAGTGTTGAACCGCCCTTTGTGTATAAATAGGGAAAATACTTTATGAAAATGAAAGAAAAAGAGCAAACAATGATGTCTTAATGACTTATAAGTTGTCAAATGCAGGATAGGGGGTCTCATCAAGAGCAAACCTACCATGATCATGAGGATGAAAGCGAAGTGGCATTCCCACTATGGCCACCACACCAGGGATATGGTCCAAAAGGTATATCAAATAAAGAACCCTTGGAACAGGAGGTCTCATCACGAGCTGGCCTGCCCACCTTTCGCTCCTTCCTCGTGAATGGCATTATGGCTAACTGGTCATCAAGCCAGCATAATGGCCTACATTTTGACATCACACAACATTTCCTAAGCATACACAAAGGATCATGGTTCGATGGGTGAAATAAAAAACTCCGCGAAGGTTATGGACACCTGTCAGCAGTAGAGCACTGTTAATGGTATTGAAGTCACAATATTTACACCAATACGTAGTTATTAGCACCCTTCTATTTCTTATGCCTTAGTAATCAATCATATATTATTTTCCAAACTATACAACGCATGTATATCTATTATCACCAATCATGACATAATAATTGACAATGACCGCATGAGACTCTGTATCCACGGCAGATGTCCTATCCCCAGCCTCGCAATATCACCACAGTCTCTTACGTATTAAGTGACCCAACTCTACACCTCGATTTCGGTAATTTGCTACTTTTGTAAACATGGCATATTGCCATACGTTGTTCCTTAAGGACTTTGTTTCAGAACGAGTGCTGCTCTATTTGATGGCCGAGACGACCTATCACATTGCAGGGGGGGGGGGGGGGGGAGGTTAACCTCATCATTCCATGGATTACGTGTCAGATCACTATTCGGGAAGTTGTGTACTGGGGTATAGCACGACTCAACGGTATACTATTTTTTTATTTTTCTGCATGACTTGCTGTTCATAAGCTACTTCCATTGTAGACTCTGCAGCATTAGATTTTGAGCAAGTCTTGCATCTGTCAGCCTCTCTGTGTTTCAACAGCGTGAAAAACTGTTGTTCCATTGAGAGTTTACAGTGAAACCATAAACATGGGAGGAAGATTGATTCAGAGAGAATCACAGGTGTTAACAATATCTGCTGCTGCCCGGGAAATCCTAGCAAGAGCAGGGTGGTTGACTTATCTCAACTGCTTACAGGAATCCAACGAGACTGTGGCAATTGAATTCTTGTAGAACTTGCAAGAGGATCACTCCACAGTGAGGGGGAGACACATAACAGTCACCGATGAGATAATTGCAGAAGTCTCGGGACTGCCAGCCGCTGGACCTGTATGGACGTTAAAGAAGGAGAGATTGCAGAAGATCATAGAAATCTTCCATGAGGAAGGCCAAAGCCTGACAATTAGAGGAGAGGGGGTTCTGCCAGCAGCACTAGGAGAGCCATGGGAGGAATTGGTGAAGACCATTCAAAGCTACATCACCTGTGAAGGCAGAAAAGACGTGGTAAGACCATGACATCTTAAACTCTTAGCTGTACTAAAGCAAAAATGCTCTGTAAATTTACCTGCATTTTTGAATTCATTACTTCATGAAGTTGTAAAGAGCATAAAAAAGGCACAGCATGTAGAGTCATTTGTTAGTCATCATAGGTTGATTTGGTTAATAGTCAGCCATAGCCTTACCCAGCAGCAGAGCAGTTGGGAAGAGCTAATTGCCATGATAAATGGAGGATTGACCACACCATTCCCAAAACGTAAACATGCCACCGTTACACCTGAGCGTCCATAAAAACGAAGGAAATCGGTTGCGCTAGCATGGCTTTGAGGGAGGTTGGAGAAGCCCCGAGGAAACACCAGCCAGCCGGTAGAGATAGAAGATGAGCAACCCCCACGATTAGGAGGGGAAGACAATGAGAAAGGAATGCAGGAAGAAGAGGAAGGAGAAAAAGAAGAAGAAGCCAAGCAATCTGAGCAGGAGGAGGAAATGGAACAACAAGAAGGTAGCCCATTATAGGACCCATTGGGAGAAGATGAATTGGCCAAAGTTTTGGCCAATATGGGCGAATATGGCCAACCTTCCAGTCCATCAGACCTCCATACCGAAGAGAAACTTCAGGAGGAAAATGCACATGAAGAATCACATGTAAAGGAGGCAGAAGAAGAGAATCTACCTATTCATGATGAAAATATGACAGGAGATGCTGAACATGAACAATCCGTTCCTAGCCAGATGACACCAGAAGAAATTCCGGAGGAAAGCGGGGTAGAAAAGGAGGTCACCCAAGAAATAATAGAACCAGTTAGGGTTCTTGCCTCGGAACAACTAGAGCAGAGCAATGAAGAAGCACCCCAGAGAGAAAATCAGGGAATTAGTCACAGTCCAGGTCGCAGTGAACATCCTGCTATTCCTTCTAAGGAAATTACGGAAATTAAGGAATTGCGAAAGGAACAGAAGAGACTACTGAATATAATAGTTCAGCTCCACCAGTAGATTAGGATTCTAAAAGCAAGGAAAAGGGTAAAAAGGACTTCGAGAAGGAAAAATACAACCACTCCAGCAAAACCCCTCAAAACAAAGGGGCGGAGGACCAGAGTCCATCCTGCTGTTCAAAACCCTGTCGAAAACCAAGCTGTTGTTCCAAATGATGCTGAGAAACAGACTGCTGTTGCAATTGAAAAGGAACAACAATGGACTAATATCCATGTTAAGATAGAAATGGATGAGATGTTGACCCGCGATAAGGAAATTCAGATGGAGACACCACCTTAAGGAGTGATAAGAGTCATGAACTCAAAACAATGCAATAGGAAAATTCAGGTAAAACTCCCGGCCTCCACTTCCGCATGGAAAAGAGATCCAAAAATGGTAACCCTACGAAAGGGTTTGAAGCAAGCTCAACAAGCAGTAGAAAAGCTTAGAGAGAAAATAGTTCCTCGAAAAAAGTATGAAGAGCTACAACAGTAGCTTAGGAACATCAATCTATTTGAAATCCAGGCCTTTGAAGGGTGGCGAAGGGAAGAAGAAAAAGTCGCGAAGGTAACTCATAGGTTAGATATAGTTCTCAAGCAGATGGATACCTTATGTTCTTTATACAATGACGTCCTAGCATGTAGAGCCCCTGCTAAGAATTATGCCTTGTTTTTAATGGAACGATATTTAATTGAAAATAAAGGCTTTAAAGCAGGTGCTCCCATACAAATTAACACCATCGATGATTTTATAAACCACTGTAAGCACTACGGGGTAAAAGTTCAGAGACTACTATGTGAGTTTTATTTGCATAACCTTGTATTAGACTAGGAGTCTGAGCTAAACCCTGGCCCTTTTGTTGGGGATATCCAATTACAAGCATTTATTTCATTTGGGCTTAATCAAATTAAATGGCTTAAAGCCTATAATTCTTTCCACAGACAAGAAAACAAATTAGATTTGTGGATAAGAGGTGAGCCTAGGGATCCAGTACAGTTGTGGAGAAAACATAGAAACCTCATGAAGACTCTAGGTGTAATTGAAGCATTAGGACCCATGCATGAGGCAATCATTCGACAGGGATTAGAATACTTTTTCTCTATCAAAGACCCTGCCATTGATGTGGCTAAATTTCGGTATCAAATCTCTAATCCGAATATCTAGCTGAGGGAACCATTTAAGTATGAAAATTTTAAATTAGTCGCCAATCGCTTGCACCTCTATGACGAAGTCATTTTGAGGGTAGGGCCATCCTAGTTAGGATATAGGTTCTGGAGTCCAATTATTTGGCATTTTGCACTCGGATACTAAGGCTTGTATGAGATGCCTGAGGGTCAGACATGCCATTTCTTTGAATACCTAGTTACACATCATGGCTATAGGCCTTCACATGAGATTCCATCTCCAACCTACTCACTCAGTGCCTTACACGTCAACTACAATGTTTTCATGAGGGCATGAAAAAGGGTAAACAGGGGGGTGTGTGAAGTACTAAAGAAGGTATGTTTTTGGTAATTATTTCAGCATCTTTTCATTAGAACTTACAAACCCTTTGCATCATGAACTAGGAAAATGATAAGGAATTGTAATAAAACACGTGAAATTAATATGCAAGACAAAAACACTGACAATTGTCATTTCCTTATGCAGAAAGAAAGAAAAACGGGAAACTGTCGTTCCAAAGGAAAGGACAAGGACAGGTTAACCGCTGTCCCTTTGACGGGAGACTGTATGCAAATGAGGCAAAGAAAATCAAAGCGAATCAGCCCTGGAAAGGAAGTGGAGATATCAGCTCGGTGCAGGAAAGAAAAGAAATGATTGAGGACTAACGGTTCGGCGAATCCCTCAGGATCCTTGATCCTGAGGGATCGTTGTTTTATCTATTTTTTGCACTTAGATATCTCCGCCTTCACCCTTATAAAAGGGGCAGCACTGTTAGCTCGAGAGTTGTTGCTATGTTTTATGTAATTTCCTTTAAGATCAAAACTTTTATCATCGAGTCTTGTTAAGAACTGATCTATTGTAATTCCGCTTTATGCATTAATACAAATTTGGTTACTATTTCATCTTTGAGTCTGGAATAACTTCAAGCGGTGTACCCCTGGAGGCTAAGGGCCCGGCCCTGGAGGACACTTGCTCCTGTACCATTACGTTTGGTTTATGCGTGGTTTCCTTATCGACGTTATTTGGTAATCTGATGTGTTTTGTAAGTTTACATCACATGCTCTGTTATGTTTAATTTATTAAGGTTTCTAAAGACATAACTATTGTATTGACTCTACATCGTGTCACTGTTCCTTTAGGTGTTGATATAATACTGCTAGTCTTTATAGAATACTTACAGAGCCTTCGTGCTGTGCACTTGTTCATTAACATTACGGAATTCATCTTGGAAGTTATGTTCTTTGTGATTGTTAGATTTATTAGATTTATAAACAATGATGTTCTATTTTGAAATGTAGTCGTACTCTTTCTAACTGAGATTGATAACTTGATCAGAATACTATTAAAGTCTGCCATGTGTATATATGGTTTTCAAGCAATGTTTTATAATTCATCATTAATTAATGTTGTTCCATTTTGGTGTGTTATTCAATCCGCCCTTAAGAGTGAAGGATTGTCGTTTTGTTCCTGTAGATTATGATTAGTGCATTTGATCTTATGGACCAAGGTGTTATTGCTTGTTAGACTTAGTTTCCGTTCTAATTTCTTAACTGTTGTTCCATTTCAGGATTGTTGTTCCATTTCTTATCTCCTGTTTCATTTCTTGTCATTTGTTATTTTGGTGTGAATAACGATCTCAGGCTGTAGTGAGCATTGACATCTCCTGTCTGGCTCCCAGATCCATGATCTGTTCTTTGGTTTCCTTTTCCATCAGTTTAAAAAGGGATGGGTTATTGCTATTGAACCCTTGACTGATAAATTGCTTAGTTTTATGAATGTGTGGTTTAATCTTTTGAAGTAGTTAGCTGTAAACGAGCATCCGTCTACTCTTGTATTTTCAAACACTGTGCTACTAGCATTACTCTGGCAAATGATAGCCTCAGACTGAGACACTCTTTGAAATAAGAAAACGTTCCCGGATTGACATATTAATGTGAGGTAATTAGAGTTGAAAGAAACCCTTTTTATAGCTCCACATCTACTTTCCAAAAGATCTGGAATTTCTTCATTTGAAGCTTATTTGACCCCTCAAAAGTTGATTCTCCCAAGACTGCTTCTATGTGTCCAAAAAGTGGCAAAAAGGTCAATTTTATGGTGTTTTTTTGACCTTTTGGTGGACCAGTTCTACCCAAAAAACCTAGAAAATCCATAGGGTGCATTTACTCATCGCTATGAATCCAAAAATGCAAGCCATTTGTCCATTGGGTGCCCCTAAGAAAAGCGCAGCGCTAGTGGCACTACGTGTTGAGCTAGATTTTCTATGTGCGCAATTTCCAAAATTTTCAAAAAGCAAAATCTGCTCCAAACCTGACCAAAATTGGTGAGAAACACCACAAGCTTCAACAAGCAACCTAAGCCTATCCTCCTCTTTTTTTCCCTTTAGGTCCTGCCTTAGCCTAGCTTTCATCTGTTTGACCCTCATGTTGCAAATTTCATTCCGGGTCCTCTAATGGTAGGTCATGTGCCTGATCATTAGGTTGTTCCTATTGGCCTTCTACAACAACTTCTCTAGGTGAAAATTGACTCTCTGAAGCCAAGTCTCTCTATCATCCTCAATTTCCTTCTTGGTATGAGACAAAGTGACCGGTGCCTCCTTGTCACCTTGTCGTTTTACCTTGAGAAGTTCCAGCTCCATGAGGACCCGCTTTTCACTCAACTGCTTGTTCTCTTGTTCCAAATATGTGATGACATACTTGGCTCTCTCCAAATTTGCCATCAATGCTTGGGCTTGGGCCTCCTTTTCCTGTATGATGATGTCCTTTATTGTTTCTTCATCTTGAGCCTCTAAGTCAATTGTTTCCATACCATGATGAGTATAATGCTTCTCTAACTCATCATGCTCTGTCAAATCAAAGTCTCTCTCTTCCTCCTCATCATCAGAACTTTCCTCCAACTTATTTTCTTTTCATTTGTGTAACTGCTGCACCTGTACTTGCTACGTTGATGAAGAAGGCAAAGCCCCTTCCACATCCTGTGGAGCTAGCATTTTCCTATGAGTTGATGAAGAAGGCAAGGTCCCATCCACATCCTATGGAGCAAACACTTTCCTATCAGCTGCAAACAATCTCCGTGTGCCCCTTTGATATGTCATGTACATCCAGGCAACTCAGTAGCTCTAGTCTCCTTGGCCTTCTCATCTGTCTTCACCTGAGATCTGTTAGAAGGTTCCTTTGATTCTTGAGACACTCGTGGAGGAATTTGAGGACCCCTGAAGATGTCATGAGCAATGAATGTCTCCCAAGAGATGTTGAGGAGGCTGAGATGATGAAGCACAATCATCTTGATCTAGGAATAATGATAAAGACTACTCATCTGCTGAGGATATGGATTTTTCTTTACAAAGTGGGCCATTTTCTCAATATTCTTGAACAAGAAATAAGGGAGGTTTAACATCCTCACCGTGGTAAATGTGTTGGGTTGTATTATATTCTTTCCACGTAGTTAATAGGGGGTTTGAAGGGCACCCATAACCTCACTTTATGGGGTCCAGGGCGGCCCCTAGAAAATTTTGGTTTTGGACCCTATGTTAGGTTGGGCAGACCCACCTATGGTTTTGCGCATGATTTTTGCACATGTTTCTTGGATGCGATGGTTTTTGATCCATGGTATTGGATGTGATGGTTTTCGGTCCATGGTATTGGATGCGATGGTTTTCGATCCATGGTATTGGATGCTTCGACATGTATAAATATGTATTGTAACATTGAAAGGAACAATAATGAAAAATCAAGCTGGTAGTCCCAGTTTTGGGATCTAGGGGAAATCTCTGTGTATATGTGTTTTATGTGTTATGATCTCGCATTGTTTATTTTCTGTGTTTTAGAATTCGTATGCAAATAATTTTTGTATGGGGTTAAAACCTACAAAATGCATGAGAAGCCTGAGGTGATAGGTGTACAATTTGGAAAATTTGCCCTCACAAGTGAAATATTTCATGGTGATTTCCATCATGGGGACATATTTGTCTTCAAGAAATCTGAAAGGAAAATGTCTTTTCACCTTATTTCTGTAGTGAGGTTTGATATAAGGCTCATAATAGTGTTCATCTAGGTCTTGTGCCTTGTTCCACTTCTCCCCTACATTAGGAATCCTAGTTTCATCTATAATAATGGAAGGTCAAACTGTAAATGTTACCTGAGCAAGAGTCACCTTGTTGTCCTGAAGATGGGCTACAAAAAGCTCGGTGAGCTTAGGATGGTGTTGAACTCTCTCTACCTACTCATAGAACTCATAGCACCCTAGATGTCTGAAACAAGTGATAGCCAACTGAGAGGCCTACAATTCTCTAAGGTTTGATGGCTCTTCCCTGATAATTTTCCCTCCCTTGTGTGGTTTTCTCTGATGTCGAGGTTTATCTATCGAACTGTCACTGCGGTGTTTTCCTCCTCCTCATAGTCTTTGTCTTCTTTGTCCATGTTTGTAAATTTTTAGGTTGTGCACTCCTATAAAAGGGATGAAGGGAATGAGTAAGAGTGATTTAGGAGTGGGGGAATGGGAAATGACCTTGTGAGGTATTTTGGTGGGCTAGAAATGAAGGGGAGAGTATGAATCATGAAAATGGGGGAGAGGGGCTTAGATCCTATTTTGAAACATAACTTGTGGGATGAAGGATTAAGGGGTATATAATGTTATGGAGTGATATAGGAAGGGGTTTAGGGTTTTAGTGATAGCTGGTGGGGAAAATAGAGGGGATTAGGGTTTCTAGAATGTAATTGAGGGAGAAACTAGGGTCTCACATTTGTCATGGTAAATTTCTTCAAACACTTCAATTGCAACTTCAATGATGAGGTATAGTGAGGGCACTTGTTTGAGAGATGATATGGTTCTTTTGGAGGTTTTTATGAAGTTTGGAGGCACAGGCAGTGCTTGCTACAAACGCACAGCGCTCTCCTGAATGTGCAGCGCAGTGTAATTTTGCACTGCTGAAACCCCTTATGTGCAACACTCAGCTCAGACGAGCAGCGCCACCCCCTGAACACGCAGCGCCACTTCCACTACTTGAAACATGGAGCGCCAACCTCCAGAAGTGCAACGCCACTTCTCCTTGGCCCAAAACTCACTCAACCTCTCCTGTTTTCCTCACTTTTTGACTCCTTCTTTGCCAAATGAGAATGATGAACTTGAAAATGAAATGTGACACCTTCTATAGGAGTAGATTTTGCTTTTTCACTAGAAAAACCCACTTTCTAATGTTTCTTAACGTTTTTCAAATCTCTATTTTAATGCCTTTTCTTCTTTGTTCCTTTTTCAGGTGAACGATGCTTAGTTTGAACTAAGTTTTGCAGTGTTTCTTTGTCTTGTAGCAAGGAGATATGCATAGGTGCAGACAGGATCATTTATTACATAAAGTGACTTAAAATCACATAAGAAATACAAATTAACTCAAAATACTTTGTTTTCACCTCAAAAACATGTTTTTTGAGGTGAAAACTACATTAGTTAAAAAGATAATTATATAGTGACTATGACTTACTAGCCATCAATCTTTATTTATTTATCATCCTCATATCCTTTCTGCACTTTATTTACACCTTTAAATCATGCCCTTGACCTTGGAAGTGAAACCCTAAGACCTAATGAAAACATGATTGCAAATTGACCATGAAACCATAATTGAAGGCAACCTAAAGAAGGGTTAGCAAGTATACTTTATGAGGGAGAAATTAGATTTTTTGAAGAGAAGACAACCATTAGTGGATCAAGTTGGCATGACCTAGTGAAATGATGTAAAAATTTTAGTATGGGACCCCTAAAATGAAAATGCAAAGAGCAAATTTGATCCTTGATGGAAGTATACAAATATTGACACTAACATTGGCCTTATTGGGGATGGAAGCTCCTTGGTGGTGTCAAGAACACCATAGACCAAGTGCCTAGCTGATTGGGCCAATACGGTCAAACAAACAAAAGACTAAAACAAGGAAAACCCACCTTTTTTATAATTAAAAAAAATAACTCAATACAAACTGAAAACTGACTCACAACCGACTCTAAACTTGACTACAAACCAAATCATCCAAACTCGACACAAATAATTCAAGATTTATAGCCTTCACTTTGGGCCCCAAGCTCAGATGAGAGTGTACTTGAAACCTTGCGAAGAAAATTAAACCAGTATATACAATGAAGGTGAAGTAACTTCAGGGAACAACCTCAAAAGTAGTAGTTTTTTAGGAGCCTACCATTCATTGGTCCTCCTGAGCACTCTTCACCATCCATTTCCTTTAATAAAAATGCATTTTGTCCCCGATAGGTTGAGATCTTATACGGTCCTTTCCATGGATTGTCAAACTTACCATGCTTTCCTTTTTCTTCATTTCATACATCCCATCACAACACTACATATTCCAGCTGAAATTTTACTACCCTGGTTTTGCGGTCATAAATTCTCTTTATCTTCTCTTGCAACCGGAAAGTGTTTTGGGAAACCTCTTCCCTTGTTTGCTGAAGGTGAATCATTTGATTAATTGTGCACTGAATATCATCCTCTTCACTGCCAGCTTCTTGTAATAATCTCATGATCGAGATGGAAAGTGATGTAGGAAGTACTATATCAGTACCATAAACCAACTCAAAAGATGACATTAACAAGCTTCCGATGTCAATTCTTCTTGTTTTCCTCCAACATTTTCTTGATAATGTTCACCAAGGATTTATTTGATGACATAGCTAATCCATTGCCATGAGGGTAGTATGTTGTGGAGTGACCCAATCTAATATTGTACTTGTTTCAAAACTCGACCATCCTCTTTGACTTAAATGCTACTGCAATCTATTATACTATTGTGAGGTCAACCAAAACGAGACAAGATATTAGATTCTAAAAACTGGATAATTACTATGTCTGTGGATTGCCTTGTTGAAATGGCCTCAATCCACTTGGTGAAGTAATTGGTAGCTGTCAAAATCCATATGTTTGTGCTGATGATGTATGATGGATTTCTCCTATGAAGTCAAGTCCCCACTGCTGGAAAGGCACATTTAATTCAACTTGCTTCAAATGAAGAGGAAGAAACTTCCTTTTTCCTTGAAAAACTTGGCATTCATGGAAGCTCATAACTGTCTTATATAAATATGAAAACAAATTTGGCCAATAATATCCTGATCTCAACACTTTGTTAGCTATTGTTTTCCAAAATAAATGACTGCCACAATCACCTCCATGAAAATCATTCATTACCTGCTGAGCTTCATCTTCAACCAAACAATTAAGAAGAACCCCTCCTGGATCTTTCCAATAGAGAGCACTATTTAAAATGCAGAATTTTGCAACCTTTAGTTTTATTGATCTGCCTTTACTTCTTGACATTCCAGGAGGTGGTGAAAGATGCTGAAGAACATAAACTATAACCGAATACCAAGGTGATTTGAGAAACATTTTTGATACTTGATTTAGCCATCAGTTTTTCCAAGCCTTGACCTTTGATCAGTCTGGTAGGCTTAATCTCAAGATCATACTCCAACATTACTGCTATCCACTTACCTCTTCTTCCCTTCGGATCAGTTTTCATGAGAACATCCTTAACAACTGTGTTAGGAACATATGCTATGGTATGTGAATGCAGAATGTATACTCTAAAATCCTTCAATGCTTTACTAAGAGCTAGAGCTTGTTTTTCATTGATATTGTAACGCAAGGCAACATCTCTAATAGTCCTACTAAAAAAAGCAACGGGTTGCTCCACCTGATCCCTCTTTTGCATCAACACCGTAGCCATAATGTGCTTAGACGCAAATGAAAATATAATAAAATCATGAGTATAATCAGGATTGATCAAGACTGGGGATGTGGTTAAAGCAAACTTTACCAAATTGAATGATTTCATGGCATCCTCGGTCCATTTCATAGTGCTGTCCTTTTTTAACATATTAGTTAATTCATGTAAATGCTCAGCCAAATTTGGTATAAATCCGCGTAAGAAATTCATCTTACCATTGAAAGCTTGAATCTCCTTTTTGTTGCACGGAAAGTCTATTTGTTGGATTTCTTCCACCCTTGAAGGATCAATGTGAATACCATCTTTAGACATTATATGACCAAGGAGTTTACCCTCGTCCATGGAAAAATGACTCTTTTTCGGGTTTAGAGAAATCCCGAACTTCCTACATTTTTGAAAGATAATCCTTAAGTGGTGCAAATGCTCATCATCAGAACCAGAAAATACCCTAAAATCATCTAAATAGACTACCAAGAAAATACCCTTGTCATTAGCAAAAGTTATGTCCATCACCCGATGAAAAGTGGCTTTGACATTCTTCAACCGGAATGGCATTTTGGCATACTGAAAAGTTTCCCATGGTGTTGTGAAGGCAGTTTTGTCTTGGTCTCTTTCATGCACCAAGATCTAATTATAGCCCAAGTAGCCATCTAGTAGTGACATTCGTGATGCTCCAACTACTCTTTGCAGAATATGGTCCATCTTAGGAAGAGGGTAATCATCCTTTAAGGACACTTTGTTGAGGTTCTAGAAATCTATGCACAACCTTATTTCTCCAGTCTTCTTTTGTACCGAGACCAAATTTGAAATCCAATCAGAAAATCTAATTGGAACAATAATGCTAGCTTTAAACAATATATTTATCTCTTTCTTGATGGATGGCAGCAGTTTTGGATTGATTCTTCTCAACTTTCATCTAAAAGGTTTTTGATCTGGCTTGATAGGAATAGTATGCTGAACTATATTCTTGTCATACACTTTCAAATCTAAATAATCCCATGCAAAACATCAGAAAATTCAGAAAGTAACCTAATATACTTAGCCTTTACTTCAGGATATAATCTTTTTGATAACTTTACAAGCTTAGGCTGGTCAGCTGTTCCAAGATTTACATCTTCAACTCCTTTGTCCATAGGAACCAAGGTCGGTTTTCTCGCCACATCATCCTGATCAAATATCTCCTCTAAAGGTATGAGACCTCTAGGAATAATATTATCCTTTAGCTGTAAAACCTCCATCTGATTTACCTCAATATCTTGTTCATCGAAATCACAAACATCATCAATGAAAGCATTCTTAAACTTTCCTTCATTCTACAAAAAGGGATTAATTTCATTATCATCCCAAAAAAATTTTCAATACCTCAAATTATCAAGGACAACATGCCTATGTTTGACATGAATTTCAAATTTGTTGCTAGAATTCATTGGAATCTTCAAATTGTTGGCTGTAGTGGCGAGTGAATCTGCAATGATGTTTTGAGTCCGAGGTACTGCTGTCAAGGTGTATTTCGGAAACATTTTCAATATATCCAGAATTGAATTTTTGTAGGCTCTCACCTACAGATGCTTTGCTTGATATTCTCCTTTTACTTGTTTAATCACCAACTCTGAATCACCATAAACATAAATCCTTTTCGCATCTAGTTTCTTCAAAATTTTAAGACCTGTAATCAAAGCCTCATACTCCACTTCATTATTAGAGCAATCAAAAGCTAACTTGTAGGAACATACTCTAACATTACTTGGGACCTTGGAAAGCTAGAAAGTAGGGCTTTGAATCCAAATTCCAATACCAGCACCATCTTTACCCACAACACCATCGATGTCCATGCTCTAAAGGTCGACTTCAACTTCTAGATGTTGGAATTCTATTTCTTTCTCAACCTTACCTTCACTGATTACTTCATTTTTCTGCTCTTCATTGAGCTTTTGTTGCTGTGTAAGCTGCTAAGAAGAAAGTCCTATTTTTTGTTTTTCTTGATTAAGAACTGCCCTAAAATTCTCGAAAATTTCCGGTACATCATTTACCTCTACAAGCTGAATATCTGCATCATTCAATCCACTATCAGAGTACAAAACAAAAGACTCTAAATCAGTATGTACAACATTTATCGGATGATTCACAGGCTTCTCTTTACTAGTGATCATATACTTCATTTTCTTTTCTCGGTACAACTTCCTCTATTGACCGAAAATAGGGATGGTAGCATAAGAGAAGTCAAGTTTTAAAGTGCCTTTGAGTTTAGCACCCCATGATCTAGATAAGAGCATACCAAATTGTGGTGGTATATCAGCAACCACCACATCCATCAAGACATTTTTGGCTGGGATTTGATCTAAATAAACCACCAAATATTTTATGAGACGAGTGCAACGAACTCTACCAAAGTCAAATGAGTACAAATCATGATATTTCTAGGTGATATCTAGGCCCAAATTTTCCATAATAGCTTTGGGCATCAAATTATGGGAAGCCTTGGAAACTAACATAGCATTATGGAGAATATACTCATGTAGTCTAAGACTCAAATAATAGGGAGGGACTTCGCTATCTTCAGGCTGACGTTCTATGGTTGGACCAAAAGTGAGTTCAAGATGATCATCCTCAACATTCACCATGTCAGACAAAGGATTTATTTGCAATATTCTAGATACATGGTGTTTATAATTGCTATTCTTAACAAGCTCAGTCAAAGGAATGGACACTTTTAATTTAGCAATTTCACTTTCTAAATTAAAGGATAAAACTTTTTCTACCTATTTGACACCAATGTCCTTCTTATCTATTTGCTCTTTCATTGCACTATCTTTTTGCTGATTATTCTTCTTGTTTGCAGTGACACTTGTTGATGGTACCTTACTGGGATTTGAATCAGCAAGCTCTTTGCCTTTCTTCTGAATGTTTCAGGAATCCCTCTTTGATTGCACATCCTCTCTTTTCTGAATGGGATTGACCAGTATATCTCCTCCTTAAAGAGTACTGCCTCTGTTGTACAGTAAAAGCATTCATATAACCACGCTGATAATCATCAGATTCAACCTCCAAAACCACATCATTTGCTAATATGTAATCCTCATCCCTTTGAATTTCTGGAACTTCTGCATATTCTTCATCTTCAGTCGGAAATATGGGCATACCATCTGCAATGAAAAAGTGATTTATTTCAATTACTGGATCGTCCTCATCTTCTTGTTCCATTCCTTGAACATAATTTTACTATAAGGGAGTTCTGATCTGTTGTTGGTGTGCTGGTTTCTCTGGTGCTTTTTGTTCTCTTTGCTTGATTCAGAATTGGGGTTGCTGCTGTCCTCTAAAATTTGGATTCCGGATTTGAGGTTCAAGTCTATTTGTGATGGATAACTGATCAACCATCCTCTCCACTATTTGAATTAGTGTATCCATTTTAACATCTGAAGTAGTTGCTTCTTCTTTCATGGTCACTCTTTTCTCAGATCTCATTCTTGCTCTTTTGGCCAATAAGTTTGCTTCTACACTCACAACATTATTTTGCATGTCTTTTAGTGTTGTAGGATCATGTTCTTGCAATTGATATGCCACATCAACATTGAAACCATCTGGAAACTTGAGCAAAGCCAATCCCTCTGGTGGTTTAATGTTTGCAGGAATAACATTGTATACTGCATTAACCTCACACAATAGTCTTGCACACTCTCAACAAGATTTCTTTTGATGTTTTCATACTCAGAGAAAATCTGAAGTGGATTCTTCTTCACCTCCCATCGATCTAGGAATTGCCTATGGAGGATTGGTAAAGTGGTGATAGAAGCTGCTGGTAAAGCTTTGAACCATTTCCGAGCTTCACCTCCAAAGCTTTGTACAACAATCTCATCGTCACATATTCAATTTCTACTTCATGGAGGTCAAAGAAATCATTCATTTTATCTACATTTTGTTGAGCTATAATGGCTGTGTGGCATCAAAGAAAGGTATTTTGTTTTGATAATCAACGGGCATGGCACCAAGATTCTGAGGTAAAAGAAGGGGTGCATACTAGGCAGCCATAACTCGAGGTGGGGGAGGTGGATTTGAAGCAAGTATTGGGGTACTCAGTATATTCAAAGGGGAATTAACAACAACTGGAGTGGTATGAACAATATGTAAAGATGAAAGCAGTGGGTAAGGGATTGTTTGAGTTGTAGTAGTTGTAAAGGAACTATTTCAAAAATTAAAAGATGGCCTATTTTTCCCCCAAGTGTCTACGTTTGAAGAAAGGTTCTGCAACTGATTGAGAGCATGAATAAATTGTGACCTTGATTTACTTTGGGTAAACAAGTCTTGTATGGGGTTATCAAGAGATATAGAAGAATTAACAACTATTTGAAATCCAACTCAGAGACTTACTGCGAAGTAGACTTTGCTCAAAATGAATATCAAACTCAATATCTTGCAGAGTGTCTAACCTTTCCGAGAATGAATGAACATGAAAAATGAAAACTTCACTTGATTTTTCTTCTACTACACTAAATTTCTCTGCAGCTTTCTTAAATTTCTACCCAATTTTGTGAGGATCACTGACAATGGTTGGAGGATTCGGATCTAGATTGGATCTAGTGTACTTTCACGAAGCTAGTATGCTCAATTTTGAAATTTTATATACTGATTTACAACTTTCCAATTCAGCCTAGTATAAAACTCATCATCCACAAGTCTAAGAATTCAAATGAAAGATATTACCAAGGTGATTAATATTTTGTTTCCCCAGTATGGTCACCACTATGTTATCACCTGGATTGAACCTCAGGCTAAAGGAAGGCAATGCCAGGGTAACCACAAACCATGCTTAGCCAAGTAGCTAGCCCTACTAGGTTGGGAGAGGGCTCTCTCCGTAAGGATCTCAGCCAAGATGACTAGATCAAGAAAAGGATATTAGGCTAGGTATAGTAGCACAAGGTTTGATTTTATTTTGAAAGGGTTTTGCTAGATCAAGAGGAGCTAGACAGTTAGGGTTAGGGAATTAGGTCAAAATTGCATGGTGTTTAATGGGGCAATGTAGGCACAAGGTTTATCACTCTAGGTCTTGATGGGTGAGGTGTTTTAAGACTGGTGAGAAGCTAGGAAGAGCATGTGATTACCATGGACCCTTCTTCGACTGTAGAAAACATATAATGGTGAGTATTTCCCCAAAGCACAACAGTGATGTTATGAATTTTGCCTATCAACTTGAAAACATTCACTTAGAAGCAATGGAATGATTAATGAAGTACACAGAACATATTAATATATCATCACAAGAGAAGAAATTAAACTAAAATCCATACCATATGGATCCCAAAGAAATAGCAGCAATTTTTATTAATCTCCTGCTAAACTGCTACAAAATGATGTTAAATCAAGGCATAAGCATCCAACTGAGTCCAACCCTTTACAATGAGAAAGAAGAAGAAGGTATAGGCATTGCTTCAACCTCCTCCCATCCTCAGGGGTTGAATCCCTAAGATGAGGAGCTAATCTAACCAACACTAAAAAAGAAACATGAATATAGGCATCTTAACAACTTGCCTCTAAAAGTGAAAAACTAATTCATTGGAGCTCAAATTGACTTTTAATCTAATGAATATACCCTATACTACTAATTATTAATCATATTTACAATCCAAGTCATCATTTAAAATAGTAAAATATCCTCAATGAGAGAAAATCCATGAAAACAGTCAAAACACAGAAAAATAACCATCCTGTGCAAAATTTGCCCTACACGTAGCACCGGTGGTCTAATGCGCAATGCCACTTTCAGGTCCCTTTCCGAGGCCTTCCCAACATACAAATTGTGCTCATGATATCTCATTGGAAATATATTCAAGTATACTTTCCAAAAACCCTGTAATTTCTTCATTTGAAGCTCATTTGACCCCTCAAAAGTTGATTCTACCAAGACTACTTCTGTGTGTCCAAAAAGTGGTAGAAAGGTCATTTTTAGGGTGTTTTTGACCTTTTGGTGGACCAGTTTTGGTCCAAAAACTTAGAAAGTCCATAGGGTGCATGCAATCATTGCTCTAAATCCAAAACCGCAAGCAATTTTTCCATTGGGTGCTCATAGGAAAAGCACAATGCCAGTGGCGCTGCGCATTGAGCCAGATTTTCTGTGTGTGCAATTTCCAAAATTTGAAAAAAGAAAAATCTCCTCTAAACCTGACCAAAATTGGTGAGCAACACCACCATCAAGCATCTTAATGAGCCAAGGAAGATTCAACAAGCAACCTAAGCCTATCCTCCTCTTTTTTTCCCTTTAGAGCTCGCCTTAGCCTAGCTTTCATCTATTTGACCCTCATGTTGCAAATTTTGTTTTGGGTCCTGTAATGGTAGGCCATGTGCCTAATCATTTGGTTGTATCTATTGGTCTTCTACAATAGCTTCTCTAGGTGCAAATTTACTCTCTCAAGACAAGTCTCTCTATCATCCTCAATTTCCTTCTCAATAGGAGACAAAGTGACCGATGCCTCCTTGTCACCTTGTCGTTTTACCTTGAGAAGTTCCAGCTCCATGAGGACTTGCTTGTCACTCAACTTCTTGTTCTCTTGTTCCAAATATGTGATGACATACTTGTCTCTCTCCAAATATCCCATCAATGCTTGGACTTAAGCCTCCTTTTCCTGTATGATGATGTCCTTTATTGTTTCTTCATCCTAAGCCTCTAAGTCAATTGTTTCCATGCCATGATGAGTATAATGCTGCTCTGGCTCATCATGCTCTGTCTAATCAAAGTCTCTCTCTTCCTCCTCATCATCAAAAGTCTCCTCTGGAATCTTTTCTTTGCCTTTGTGCAGCTACTACACCTGTACCTGCTGTGTTGATGAAGAAGGCAGAGCCCCTTCCATATCTTGTGGAGCTAGCATTTTCCTATGAGTTGATGAAGAAGGCAAAGTCCCTTCCACATCCTGTGGAGAAAACACTTGCCTATCAGCTACAAACAATCTCCTTGTGCCCCTCTAATATGTCATGTAGGTCCCGGGCACCTCAGTAGCTCTAGTTTCTTTGGCCTTCTCATCTGTCCTCACCTGAGCACTGCTAGAAGGTCCCCTTGATTCTTGAGACACTAGGGAAGGAATTTGAGGACCCCTAAAGATTTCATGAGCAATTAATGTCTCCCAATAGATGTTGAGGAGGCTAAGCTGATGAAGGAAAATCATCTTGATTATGGAATAATGATAAAGACTACTCACCTGCTGAGGGTATGGCATGTTCTGTACAAAGTGGGCCATTTTCTCAATATTCTTGAACAAGAAATAAGGGAGGTTTAACATCCTCACCCTAGTAAGATGCATGAGAAGCCTGATGTGATAGGTGTATAGTTTGGAAAATATGCCCTCACAAGTGAAATATCATGATGATTTTCATCATGGGGACATACTTGTCTTCAATAAATTTGAAAGGAAAAAGCCTTTTCACCTCATTTCTGTACCGAGTTTTATATAAGGCTCATAATAGTGTTGATCCAGGTCCTGCGCCTTGTACCAATTCTCCCCTACATTCGGAATCCTAGTTGCATCCACAATAATGGAAGGTGAAACTATAAATGTCACCCCAGCAAGAGCCACCTTGTTGTCCCGAAGATGGGCTACAAAAATCCTAGTGATCTCAGGATGGTGTTGGAATCTCTCAACCTACTCACAGAACTCATAGCACCTTAGATGTCTGAAACAAGTGACAACCAACTAAGATGCCTGCGATTATCTGAGGTTTGATGGCTCTTCCCTGATAATTCTACCTCCCTTGTGTGGTTTTCTCTGATGTCGAGGTTTAATTGTCAAACTGTCACTGTCGGTGTTTTCCTCCTCCTCGTAGTCTTTGTCTTCTATGTCCATGTTTTCAAAGTTTGAGGTTGTGCGCTCCTATAAAAGGGATGAAGGGAATGCGTAAGAGTGATTTAGGAGTGGGGGAATGGGAAATGAACTTGTGAGGTATTTTGGTGGGCTAGAAAATGAAGGGGAGGGTATGAATCACAAAAATGGGGTAGAGGGGCTTAGATCCTTTTTTGAAACATAACTTGTGGGATGAAGGATTAAGGGGTATACAATGTTCTAGAGTGATATAGGGAAGGGGTTTAGGGTTTTAGTGATACGTGGTGGGAAAAATAGAGAGGATTAGGGTTTTTAGAATATAATTGAGGTAGAAACTAGGGTTTCACATTTGTCATGGTAAATTCCTTCAAACACTTCAATTGCAACTTCAATGATGAGGTATAGTGAGGGCACTTACTTGTTTGAGAGATGAGAGGGTTCTTTTTGAAGTTTTTATGAAGTTTGGAGACTTTCTGGTCTTTGCTTCTCAATGCACAATGCTTGTTATAGACATGCAACGCCCTCCTGAATGTGCATCGTAATGTAATTTTGCATAGATAAAACCTCCCTACGTGCAGTGTTCAGCTCAGATGCACAATGCCACCCCTTGAATGCATAGTGCCACCTTCACTGCTTGAAATGCATAGCGCCAACCTCCAAAAGCATAGCTCCATGTCTCCACTACTCCAGACGCACAACACCAAGCTCCAGAAGCACAACACCACTACTCCTTGGCCCAAAACTCACTCAACCCCTCCTCTTTTCTTCACTTTTTGACTCCTTTTCCAAATGAGAATGATGAACTTGAAAATGAAATGTGACACCTTATATAGGAGTAGATTTTGTTTTTTCACTAGAAAAACCCATTTTCTAATGTTTCTTGACCTTTTTCAAATCTCTGTTTTAATGGCTTTTCTTCTTTGTTCCTTTTAAGGAGAATGATGCTTAATTTGAACTAATTTTTGCAATGTTTCTTTTTCTTGTAGCAAGGAGAGATGCATAGGTGCAGTCAAGATCATTTATTACACAAAGTGACTTAAAATTACATAAGAAATACAAATTAATTCAAAATACTTTGTTTTCACCTCAAAAACATGTTTTTTGAGGTAAAAATTACATTATTTAAAAAGATAATTATATAGTGACTATGACTTACTAGCCATCAATCTTGATTTATTTATCATCCTTATACCCTTGTCGCCCTTTATTTACACCTTTAAATCATTCCCTTGACCTTGGAAATGAAACCCTAAGACCTAATGAAAACATGCCCCATAACCTAATGAAAACATGATTACAAATTGACCATGAAACCATAACTGAAGACAACCTTAAGAAGGGTAAGTAAGTATACTTTATGAGGGAGAAATTAGATTTTCTAAAGAGAAGACAACCATCAGTGGGTCAGTTTGACATGACCTAATGAAATGATGTAAAAATTTTAGTATGGGACCCAAAATGAAAAGAGAAAATTTGATCCCTGATGGAAGTATGCAAATACTGACACTAACAGAAGTAAAGAGCATCAAACCATACTGTTGTGTAAGCAAGAAAACTAAAAAATCTATTTTCACTTCTTTTGGTCTTTTTGGCAAAATCGAGCATGCAAATTAATTGTTCTTGTGGATGTGACATGTGGATGGAAGGTGACTGAGGATGGATAAAAGGCTCATGGAGTGGTTGGATGGTGTGGAAGGGTCCTATGAGCCTTTTTGTGACTTCCTAGAGGTTCTCCATCAATTTAGCCTCAAAACAGACCGTTTTAGGAAAACCTAAAGGATGTACTAGAAACCCACATGATGATCTTGCAGGAATTATAAGAAACCTATAGGATATAGGTGAGAGCTAATTGTGAGGTGTTGGAGGTGTTGAGAAGCTTGGAAAGGGTGTGTTATGAGTGGGATGGGGTGTTATAAGGTCCAGGAACACTCAGGAGTCAATATCCAAGAGTAGAGATGGCTAGATTTGCTCAATGTATCTAGGGGAATTTCAATGAAAAATGACAAAAGAACTAGTGAGGGTGATGGTGGAACAAGATATGGCTAAGGTGGATCAGGTGGAAGTGGATACTGGTGATGAAGTCTGGGTCTCCTCTTGAAGTACCTGATGTGCTTAAAACATGTGTGTCTTCCAAGAACTATGCAGCAAGATACATCTTCAAAAACTAGAAAAGCCTGAATCAATTGCATATATTATGCATGAAGAAAATACTGGAGGAAATGAAAGCATGAGTGAGATCTTATTGCAAAAATGGAGTAATGGAAAGATGATAATGAAATGAACGAAATAATAAATCAATACAACAAACTCCAAAGCTCATGCAAGAACTAGAAATCTATGTTTTTGGGGTTGCTCAAGGGTCTCTTCCTCAAGTCATGATCCCAAAGGTGATCCTTTTTCTCCTTGCTAACCTGCTAATTGAAAGAAGGCACAAATGAAAGCAAACAAACATACAACCAATCTAATCTACACCGTTGTAATGGAAATGAAACTTTTTAAGCGAATGAACAATTAAACTATGAATCTATGCTAGCATACATGTAAAATAAAGAGGAGCCTTGGCTACTAGGGTTGGGCCCTAACCCAAGAGCTTTAGCCCTCTGAGTTAACTCAATGCTGGCTCAAAACAAAAGCCATTCTTATTATCAAAACAATGGATTACATAAAAAACTATCACAAGTCTTGCAGCTCGAAAATAGAGTGGAGTTTTACGATAAAAAATCCCAATCCTATTGAGGTCCTAGGCCTCTCTACTTATACATCTGGAGTCTCCAATGATTTCCTTAAAATTAGGGAGGTTCAACTCCCAAACTCAAGATAAACTGGTGCATTGTCTTCACTTGCTCGACTACCTTCTAGTCCTCATGATTTGGTTGTTTGCACTCCGAGATGATGGAGGATTATTCGAATGGAGGGGTAGTAAATGAGGAGGATTTTCCTCCTGTAATTCCTCTCCCTTGTCCTATTCAATTTTTGACCAAATTCTTTGCCAAAATTCCTTTCTTTTATCCTTTAATCTTGCATTAAATGCACATTAGACCACAAAGAAAAAATATCCAACTCTAACTCATCTCATAAACAAAATATAATCAAAAGTATGCAATCAGTTGTGAGAATAGTTGGCTTGACTAAGCTAGGAGGTGAATTAAGGCCCATATAATAACCCAATGATAAGGTTCATCAGAGAGAGTCACCATAACGATGACTGTTAGTGGATAAACTGGGTGATGTATTTGACACTTGGGAAAAGCAATGAAAAAATTAAAGAAAAACTTCTACAAGTGAAAACCAATTGAAAGTTCAGGAATCGTTTGGAAAAACAAGTGAAAATACACTCTCACAAGCTAGACAAATAAATGCGACAGAAAAAGGAACAAAAGACTAGAAAAGAAAAACTTACCCAGAAAAGCAATGACAATCACAACGAAGGCTCCTTTATCTCCTTAGGAATGCCATAGCTCCAAGATTGAATGTGAAAATGAGCTTTAGCTGTCTCGATTAAATAGATTTGTCGATTTAGGGTGTATGACGCGAAGGCCAAAAATTAAGGAAAAAACAACACTTGGTAGCAATTTCTAAAATAACTCAAGTGTATCCCTTGGGCTGCTAAAAATATATCCCTATTTTCTAGGGATTCTTTTTCACTTTTTGATTTTTTCTTTTTTAGAAAAAGTTTCCACGCATTTGCTGAAGAGATTGCATAGTTCTTGGAAGGATTGAGAAACTCACAAGTTCATGCACTAAGCACTTCTAAGTAAGAATCTTCTACGCAATTTATGTGTTGAGTAGATCTAGGTTTCCTCTCATTCTCTATGTGGCTTCCCAACTAAAGATAATTTTTTAGTTGCCTTTTACAATTTTGGAGTTGAAGGCTCATTGTTAGCTTAGATTGCACAATTCCTGAGAGCAAGGCTGGTTTCCCACAAGGATTGTGTAGTTCAGTAAGGCAAGCCTAGAACCGGGTTGAAACCAAGTCTAGAGATTGGATTATAGGTTAGACAGTAAATAAATTAAGAAAAGACAATCCATAATGGAAAAGATAAAGCTTCATCAAATCTCAAGTACTTGGGTGAGTGCGAGATGAGTTCTTGTGATTTGGGAGGGATTCTTTGAACGAAGCATAGGCAAAATATTGGAGGGTGGTTGTAGCCACTACAATAGATTGATATAAAGTCAAATTACAATTAAATATACAGATGTATGGGAGACAACCCTTAAAGCTAGAGAAGGAATTTTTTTTTGTTTTTTCATGCCATTTTCTTTAACTAATTCTCCAAAAACATTCATGAGGATGATGGATGATATCTTGGCATTGTTCACAAACGCCTTTGTCATTTTAATGTTTGATGACATCTTCATCCTTAGAGACACCTAAGAAGAAAATTTATAGCATATTCAATAGGTATATAGTACCTTGGGACAAAAAATGTTGCATGCTGAACTAGAAAAATGATCATTTGGCATGTGGAGAATAAAATAAGTTGGATTAATTAGGATAAATATGGGGTGGATGTGGACCTAGCCAAGATCCAAGTCATTTAAGATTTGTTATCCTTAATGCTTTTAATAAATCTTGACAACTTCTTAGGCCTTAATAACTTCTACATAATGTTTCTGTTGGGGTTCTCTCATATCACCTAGCCCTTAGGACATGTAACTAAGGTTGGAGCTAAAGAAAAGTTTCCTAGTTTGTGTCACAACAAAATTTATTCAAGGATTTGAAACATTGGCTTTACTCCACCCCAATCCTCATCTTTCCATATCTATAATAGCCTTTTCATATTGAGACATATTCCTTTGACTATGCTATTGGTTTAGTCCTTACTTAACAAGAACATTTGATGGCCCATCATAGAAAAGTACTCTCTGATACTATCCATAGATGTCGAACCTGTGAAAAGGATGTGCACTCCATTATGTATGAATGCTAAAACCAAATGCATTATATTTTAGGGAAGGATATGCTCATCGACGCTAAACATAGGCCTTTAAAATTAATGCAAACACAAGTTACATATTGTGTTCTATAAAAAATGGCCCACATACCTATAAAAGTTCCAGTTGAATATCAAGTATAAGAAGGGAAGCCTAATCATTTTTTGTAGACTACCTCAATCAACCCTAAATTGTGGAAGTAACCATAGTTCTTAAATTTTAGCAAAATTAGATCCCTCAATGTCCATAATTATACAACAATGAGTCTAAATTCACTGTTATATATCAAATTTTGATTGTAGGAAAACAAGTTTTAGACTTCCACCCCTAGGATGCACTCTTATGTAAGATGTGCCACCTTTTTGTTCCTTCAACCTAGGATGCCAAGTTTATTTTGCAAGCACCTTAGAGTTGGGCGTTATGGTAGTTTAATGTGGTGAATACTATAGCAGTGTTTCAAAAGTATTTCTACTAGTTAAAGCTTCAATAGAACATCCACTAATATATCAGATCATGCACCTCCTATACCATTTCTAAACCAACCATCAATTTGTAGGGGATATGCACTCCTATGTGTATCTTAGATAAGCCACTGGCAGTTAGTATCCATTAATTACATACTAGTTTTGCACTACATGAAGCATTGTAATGATTATGTGTTTATGGCTCTTGGCAATTTCTCTAAGATGGCCATATTGGCACCATCCAAGAAGAGTATCACAACTAATTTTTGCTAAAGCATTCGTTTAGTGTGTTTGAGTTCATTTCAAATTACCTCAGACCATTATTGAAGATAGGGACAATAAGTTCCTTAGTACCTTTTGGTCTATCTTATGGGCTTTGACTAATACCAAGTTGAAAAATTTGGCATATTTTCACCCCCAAATAGATGGAAAAATAGAAGTGGTCATCAAGTTGATTGTGCATATCTTACACATGTGCAACACCAAGTGTTGGATTAGTGGGCCTTGACCCAGGTACAACATTAATTTAGCCAAATAAATCCCTACACTACTGGCCCTTTCGGCATCAATCTGCGAAGTGCAGACTGAAGTCTCACCTGAAGCAGTATGGGGCGATGCTCAAACCAAGTTTTTGCACCCAGAGATGGAATTAATGTCGTTTTGTGCCCTAGCTTTGCCTCCACGTAGATTGATAAGCCTTTTAGGGTTTATTGATATAATTCCCTTACTTAGCCTGTAGACCTTCACGAAGGTCTATGACTGTTGTTCGTGGACCCTAACTAGGCGAATCAATCACTTACACACTTTTGTAGCTATTCTTACTTCTGTATTTACCCAGATTGGCTTAAGTATCTAATAACTTCAAAATGCATTAATATTTCTTCGCGTAAACAGAGATTATTACTTGCGTTCAGATAACAATATAAAACATATAGATTCACACATCAGTATAACATTAAATCATGAAACCATTATTCAACATAACATAACCACATTTATTCATAACATAAGTAAAGAGGTCAAAACATAGATAATTCTAGAGTAATCTTCTTTATTAGTACTTAGGTTTCTTACAGACTCTAACTACCCTGTGCACTCAACTGCGGACTTCCAACCTAGGCCTCTGTGCACACAGTTGCAGAGCCTCTTTTCTACGCTAAGACTCTTCACTCTTTTTGCCAATGACCCAATACATTCATCATTCCAAAACTGAACTGCCTTTGACTCTTCTAAGGCTCTCCTTTTTATGCAATCCCATGGTTCATGGACCATGGGTAGATCCTCCAATGTTGACACAAATTACATAAAATGAGGGTGGAAAACCTTTATGACACTTTACATCTACACACACCGTGACCAAAAATTGTGAAGACTTTACACAAGAACTTGGGGTTTTTGCCCCAAAACTTGGGCTTTTAACCCCAAAATCAACCCTAGGGGACCCTATCCCAACAGGCCCCCAACACAAATATGGTGACTCATCCTTAAGTCACTTTGCTAGTGCAGATATCTTGTTGTGAAGACCTCCTAACTCCACTTGCACCACTGCAAATTCAACGATACAGTGCATCGATGCCTTCTTAACCCGCTCTACCAGCTACTCCATTGTAGGTCTTGCACTATCTTGTTGGGTCTACGGTTTTGTTGTCTGCAGGCTAGTCAAATTTTCCTCAATGGCGGCGGTGAGTACATAAGCCTCATCCAAACAAGGCCTCAATCTAGCCTTGATTATGGCCTCTCTTCGATGCGCTACATCCACCTATTCTTTTAATTCCTTCACCTCCTGCAGCTTTGCTAATTTCTGCATGATAGTGATGGTATGTGCCACCATCGTGCCTTGTCATACAACTATTGCAATTCCATTGCCTCAGTTTCTAACCTCTCTAGGTTTGGATCTTCTTGTAGACTATTAAGTACCTCCAACGATTCCTTGAAGAGTGCAGTCCAATCTACCACCGTGGTATCTACTGCAACAAATGCATTCTTGACAGCTGCCTCGTGCTACTCTCTGACTTCTAGTGGAGTTGAAGGTTATGCCCTTAACTCAAGCTTTGTAATGTTGAGGTTTATCTCAAACTGAACCATGGCTACCTTGTTTTGATCACTGCACACACCTGCAACCAACTTCCGAATCTTGGCCTTGATAGGCGCCTCTTCAGGGATGTGCAGTTCCGAAATGGTTTTGCATGCCTCTACTACCACCGTTGCGGTGTGCTCATTCTTCTCCTTGACCTTCTTCCATGTTTCTATATTTCTCAATGAAAAATTGTTCGTTGTTAACCTTCTCCTCACTGATCACACTTAACGTGTGCTGCTCTTGGGCCCTTGGCTTTGTAATCACACCTACTTGCAGCGTGTGAAGGAGTTTGCTTGGGAGCGTGGCCAAGTTGAGACCAATGTTCCTTAAAGCAGCCTTGTTAGCCTTTGTCTCTGTGCTTAGGGATAAATTAGGTAGCACAATGGACCGAGGATCCAAGGATCAAACCATCTCCACTGGTCCAGTGGTCCCTGGTGCCAAACTAGTCAAAGCCACACTCCCTTGCCCTACACTAGCCTACATTTGAGTAGTTTAGATCTGCAGCTCCTACAAACCTGTCTGAATGGCCACCAAGGCTTGCTTCTACTATTTCTCAAACTGCTATAGCAGTTCTGCAATCGCATCCCTGACCTTATCCTCAATGTCATCTAAGTCACCTTTTGTCAAGGTGATCAGGTTGAGCGATGACTCAGTAACCTTTGTCTTCTTCAGTGCCCGTTCTTTCTCCTGCTCCTGATTCCGCTTCACCCAGAAGGGGGTGCTCTCCTGGTCTCCACCACCCTGTTCAAATTGCTCCTCTTCCTCCATCTACAGTGAAGGAGACTTCTAACTTATGTCAGAGTTGCACTCTTCCTCCTGTTACTTTGCAGTGCACTCCACTTCTTCTCTTTCATTTTCCTTAGTCTCCTTTTTCTATTTTTGGCCAACTGCTGCATTTTTTATTAGGCCTCCTCCTTCTTCTTCTTTCTTATAGAATTACTATAACTTTTTGATAAATCTGAGGTCATGCGCCAATCGGCTGGTGTTGCACAAAAATTGTCACCATGACTTTCTGCAATCAATATGAGTCTATCACCCTCATACTGACCTCCTTTGCAAGTCTTAAACTTCAATTCTTCATATCAAGCTTTGAAAATAAGAGAAAGACCTTAAAAATCTCTAAAACTCTGGTTTCGCACTTTATCTTAGCATTACCTTTAGTACCACACCCATTGGTCATGTCTCCTACGCACCTAACCGCTCTGTCTCTTTGTTATGGGTGCGAACCCATATAAAAGTTAAAAATGCACAAGTACATTCCTAAAAACTCACTTTGAGTCATTTCTGGAAGCTTCTAGAGAGAATCTTGAGCTAGCAAGTTCGCTCCTTGAGGGTTCATGCATCCCATTCCTTAAGGAGCTAACCCCTTGATGTGAGGAGCTTATCCCCTTGAAGGAGGACTCTATCCCTTCAATGGTGTACCTGTAACCTCCTTCCTTTGCACTATAAAATGAAGCTTTGGGTTGGTTACTTGGGAGGTTGAAAGCTGAATATTTTTTAGGGTAAATGCTGCTGGAACTTAGTCTTCCTTATTGAGTTGTTGAGAGGAAAGATTACATACCTTTTGATCTCATTTGGAAGAGAGTGAGGCTTGTCAAAGTAGAGGAGATTCCTGTTTGGACCCTGGGAAGAGCTTGTACAGCATCAAGGCACCAAGGTTATAAAGTTCTTCTTTTTAAAGTTAATACAATCAAGTTTATTTTTCTCAATAAGCTGTTTTTTATGGTTTATTTCATAGACTCCTTGATCACTATGATGAACATGATTTATTATATTAGCTATGCATGTGTTCTTTGATGTGTGCTTGTTTGTGATTGCAAGTTATTAAAAGGAAACTCTTTGAAGCTGTTGGAGCAAGGCTGCCACAAACTAGCATTGGACTTAAGGTAGGGTCTAAAACACCTCTTATTTTTATTAATGAATTGCAATATGTTTAGAGAAAGGTAGATTTGCTTGTCCTGCTTGTTGCTAGATATCAGTTGATACTAGGGAGATTGGTCTTGTCCGCAAGAGCGATTTATCCGGCCAACAAATTAAAAATTCATTTATTCAAAAAAGCTTATAAAAAGGGCTTTTGTAAATTCATTTTTACCGTTTGATTTCAGAGTGAAAAGTAAGAGCTTTTGGTAAGAAACTTCCTGTGAAGATTGTGGAAAATCCGACCATTGGAATCAAGAACCGTCCTCTCTAGGTGATGCACATCATCTTTGTCTTCTATTTCATCTGTTTAATATTCATTTTTAGGGCTTTAAAATTGATTTTTTAGGGAAATTTTGATCATTTTCAACAAAGAGCATACTTTTTCACTTTTTTAGACTCTTTCAAAATTTACGAAAAAGTGAAACATAGAGTCCTCTTTAAGCTCTTTTTTGACTCGTAAAATATGAAAAGTTTACCGAGTTTTTCTTTTTAAACTCGTTAAAATGGAATTAAAAGGATGGTTCACTTACAACTCTTTTTTGACTGTATAAACACGAAAATATTGTCGGACTTTTTTCGTTTCAAGTTCGATATTGGTAATAAAACGACGTGTTTTCGATCGCTTTTTTACTTTTTCAAATTGAAGACACTAATTATGAAAAGTACTCCTTGATCGTAATGATCAAGTGGTTCTCTCAAGTATTATTTTACACTTTTTTAGGCTTGGGAGACACAAATTTACGAAAAAGGACGACCATGGAGTTTTCTTAAGTTTTTCTTCTGACTCCCTAAAATTGAAAAACACCGAGTTTCTCCTATACTGGACTCATTAAAATTTAACAGTAAAGGACTTGTTTAATTTCAAATAGGAATGAACCACTCCTTCTTAGGGTTTGAATCTTAAACTAATTTGGACTCATCTGAAGGATGAGATTATAATCAAGCAAATGTTATCCTCCTCAAGCTTGTAAAAAATAAAGAGGTACTTGCCAGAAATGGTGGGGGAAATGACAGAAAAATGAACTTGTTTGTTATACTTTGTGTTTAGAAAAGCAGTTAACCACTCTTGAACACGACACTTTTTGTTCACCTGGTTTGGGAAACCCCTTACCTAATAGTTAATTAAACCATATTGAAAGTCTTCATTCAGTTTCTAGGTATTAGCTTTGGGTCAATTGTCACAAAACCATCTGCAGTGTCGTTATGTGTTCAAGAGGTCAATTCAAATAAACCATTCATTTGCAAAATATCTATCATCCATCTTGACCATCCCTGAGTTAGTTCTTGACAAATACATTTCTTCAAAACTTGATCTATGATTTCGTGTTGTGGGCTTGTCTACGACGGATCACTTTCTATCGACTACAACTCATTATCTAGAAACATGATCTAGAAATCGCCAGTACCTTGGAATCTGCATGCCTCAATGGCAGGTTTCTCGCCTTTGACGACAGGTTGCATCATTGACCTTCGATCAGAGGATTCTGTGACATGTTCAACATCGACTCATCTATTCACATTTCATGGATTGTACTGAGTACTTTGAGGGCCATTGACATTACTGGTGGTTCCTCTCACACTTGTTAAGAGTTTACATCGTTGACTGGTAATCAAGTGGTTTCTACCATGTTCAACTTCGACACATTCATTCACATGGATAGAATCGTACTAGTTCAGGAAGAAGAAATCAAGACCCTGGATCTAGTTTCCACCATCCAAGCTACGAGGAATTTTGTTATTCAATATATAGTGGACTATTCATAAACAAATGGTTGCGCCCATAATGTGTCTACATATGTCTATACTTGTGATGTATTACAAAATCATTCCTATATCAAAGCAGTTTAGATAGTTTTCTAGTCAGTTTTGATTTGAGTATGGGAATGCCTACCTCAACAATGATATGTTCATATATATATATATGTTTTGCATTGAATGTTTTTTACAGGTTCTGACTGGGTTATCCACAGGAAGATCCTTGAAATGATAAAGTACTTCACTCTTCTTAGATGACAAAACCATCCTCATCTATTACAGACTTCACACTTTAGGGGGCAATCTGTTGCACAAAAATTGTCACCATGACTTTCTGCAATCAATATGAGTCTATCACCACTCATACTTACCTCCTTTGCAAGTCTTAAACCTCAGTTCTTCATATCAAGCTTTGAAAATAAGAGAAAGACCTTAAAAATCTCTAAAACTCTGGTTTCACTCTTTCTCTTAGCATTACCTGCGGTACCAAACCCATTGGTCATGTCTCCTGCGCACCTGACTGCTTTGTCTCTGTGTTATGGGTGCGAACCCCTGTAAAATTTAAAAAGGTGCAAATACATTCCTAAAAACTCACTTTGAGTCACTTTTGGAAGCTTCTAGAGAGAATCTTGAGCTGGCAAGTTCGCTCCTTGAGGGTTCATGCATCCCATTCCTTAAGGAGCTAACCCCTTGATGTGAGGAGC